>CAUYPK010096287.1:0-37391 GCA_963574355.1 Loris lydekkerianus
TTCCGCGTAGCAACGACTCAGCAAGGCCCGGCCTGAAACTGCCTCTACCTAGATACAGCCAACGTGGTACCATGCCACTGGCCCGACCCTGTCACTCACCTCTTCCCCCGCCTTCTTTCCCTGCCCCTTCTCCACAATAAAAATAAATAAATAAATAAATAAATAAAAATAAATAAATAAAAATAAAAAAAAATAAAAAAAAAAAAAGTAGTCATACCAAACATTTTGCCATGCCTCCAAATGTCTTAATTTGGAGTCATTTGAAAAGTGCAAGAAGAGCATATTTCCAAATGAAATTTCAGCATATTTGTGATCTGCTTTATTTTCCTTTATTTGGAGTCATTTGATTTGGGGAACCATCTATTGAGCTCTTGAAATTAAACAGCCAGTTTTTGGCATTGCAAACAAGGACTGAACTATTTTCACTCTTTCCCTTGCCCTCCTAAAAATAAGAGAGAAGATAAGAAGAGAGGGAAAAAAGAGGAAAAACAAAGGTATAAGGAAAAAGGGAGAAATGACGTGGTAAAAATATGCATATTGATTTGAATATTTTGCCAACAACACAAGAGAATAACAAGAATAGAATTAATGTGAAGGCAAGAAACTGCAATCTTAAATTACTAAGTTAATAACCTTTTTCACATTATGTATAGATGTTCTCATTGCAGTCTTTTTTTTTTTTTTTTTTTTTATTTTATCATTTTTTTTATTGGGTTGAGAGAATAGTGATGAAAGACAGATTTGGATACCCAGGACACTTGCCAATGTTTTTCACTTTTCATGTAGAGGTTATAATTTTGCCTAAACAAAAGATGTGCTCCAAGTATGATATTTAGGCTAATGTTGCTTAACTCATAGCTTCAATCAATAGTTTAGCTGTAAATGATTTTGTTTTAGCATAAAAATTATCTGCATCTACATGGAATATATTTATTTTTCTGAGTTAATTTAAGTACTCACACTATAAGTATATAGAGATAAAAAATTTCTTGTAACATCTACCTAGAAATATATTTATATGAGATTATGCCACACATTAAATAGAACAAGCACAAAGAGAAAGATTAATTTGCATCCAAATTTTAATTGATGCCTAAAACATTACATATTGTTGCTCCCCAATATTCAATGGAGAGAATTTGCCGGATTCCTTAATCCAATTATATACCACTGATATGCCCACTCTAATTTGCTCAGTGAAAAATTTGATATACCAAAAATCAAATATTCAAAAACATACAAACCGTGTTCTATCTTATATGTTAATGTACTGGCAAGAAACCATTTATAAGGAAAAAATCATTCTTAATTATATACAGTTTCTTGATTCTAACATGGCAATTTGTTTCAAGTTTATTGGAGCCAGGATGAAATTATTTTTATCCTCCTAACACAAAGGGGAAATAAAATTTAAAAATTAGAAGTAATTTGTTCAATAAATTACATAATTGTCATTTTAGACAGAAAAAAAAAATTGAACACTTTAGGAAGGCAGAATAAAGGCAGAAATGAACCACCTGAAGAGAGTACATGTGAAGATTATATGAAATAATACCGGTTTGATAAAAATAATTTTTTTAAACCTTTGTAAAGACAACATTCATCTTTCTTTGAAAGTTAGTTATACCGTCCAGAACTACATCTTTAATTACATAGAATTCTTATCTTATGGTTTTATGCATCAATTTAGAAATAAAACTTACATGGAGGTTCCATTTTACATTAATATCTTATAATATATAAAATACTGACATATCTATATATAATAAGGTTGAAGATGAGATATTGACACTGTTAAAAGAAAAAAAATAAAAAATAACTGAGGTTGTGAAGGATAACAATCCCAACTGTGAAGTCAAATGCTTTTAAAGTATTTATTTTTTCTTTTCTAATCCTGGATCTAATATAGAGGAGGTAGATGAAGAGCAAGAGATATATATTTTCTCATGATAATATCATGACATTATTAAGCTTATTCCTTTCCCCTCTGGAAAAAAAAAATGGAAGGGAAAATGTTGCAAAGAATATTGATAACTTACTGCACTTGGTCAATGTGGCACTGTATATTTCCCCCCACCCCCTTTGGGAAACTGTTACCACCTGTTCAAACTAAATTCAAGTAGTTACTGTCAATTTACTCGTGGGTGAATGCTGCCTCTTTGTGGCAGACTGCCATGGAAATTGTTCCTTAATACAAAGTTCATGAACAGCCCTTGATATTGTGCACATTCCAAGTGAGAGAAACTCAGACATTTCTTATCCTTAAATTCTAACCTAAATTCACCAGCCAACCTTATTCAGAGGAGAGCAGCTCATATCCACCAACATTTTGAGCATTACAATATAGATCAACTTTACATAAACTATCCATCAGAGCTGTTAGTTTTACAAAGTTAAAATATGAAAACTATGGAAAATGTAGACTAAATGAACACCGATAAGAGAAAATACATAATATTGCGAGAAAAATGAATATGCAATCGATTACTTACCATGCTCCATGTGTTAGATGAATACTTCAGTAAGGAAACAAGGTGTACAACTGAACTATAATTAATGAACAGTTAAGCAACACAACAGAAAAACATACTTCCCTGAACCAACAAAGGCATAAATTACATATGTATATATTTATATTTTAAAATTTTGATAATTAGGGGGAAATGTTTTCTATTAACAATAAAGTTTAGCTACTGTTGTTCAATTGTGAATAGTGGAGATTCCTTCAAACACACGTAGTTAACTTTTTTGCACTTTAAGTAATCATTACTTCAACCCCTCATATTTGACATAGTTATCAAGTGTTTATTCAGAAACTATTTAAAAAATTACATGTGCTGGGATACATATGAGACTGAACAACAGAACCCCCGTCTTACAGAGATCCTGGTTGTGGTCATCATCATGGCTTGCTGCCCACAGACATTGTATAGAGACTTGTTCAGTTCATCATTTTGGTCTTCTGAGGTGCCAGTACATGTGGATCTGTACAAATGCAACTGGGTTTGGTTAAATAATTGAAAATCGGCTACAATAGTAGTCAAATCAATGTATCATTTTGGTTCACTAATAAAAATATTGTTAAATCTTCGCTAATGAAACCAAAACCTTGCCCACAATTCTCACTTAAATGGCCCAATTAATTGCCCTTTATTTTTTCTTTTATACATTGGGATACTATCAGCTTTTTTATTTTCAAATACTGATCCAATTGGGTGGGTTGCATTGGCCTATAAAGAGTTTGTCGTTAAGTACTCCACATTTTTAATGATTTAAAATGTCTTCCTAATATCACTTCAGTTTTGGAAAAATGCAGATCTTAATAACAGTGCAACACCTCTGCAAAATCATAGGCTAAATAGTGAAGGAAGGAGGAATGCTAAATGTGCATATAAAAATAGGTGCTACAATAAAATATTTGTATATTCCATCAATAAGTTATTTTGACTAATCAATTATGGATCATATAGCTCTGTAATTTTTAATGATTTGTCCACATCTATGGTGATCTTTGCACGATCACAATACATTTTTTGTTTTAATTCAAATGTCCAGAATGCATACAAACACATCCTTTAAAAACAAGGAAAGGATGAGAAGGAAGAGGAGGAAGCAAAGAGGGGGGAGGGCAGGGAGAAAGAACAAACTTCCTATTAAAGTTGGGGTGTGCTAATCTCTCCACAAAAGCCATTTAGACCCACCCATGGCTTAAAGGGGGAGAAGGGGAGGCGGAAGGGAGTAAAATGAAGGAAGAGAAGAATCTATGCGCTGCCATCTTCCACCATTCTTAGCACTTCCAACCACTACAAAAATGACTGCGACCTTTTAACAAGTTACCCGCGCAGCAAATTGCTCTCGGCAAAACCCTCCTCCTCTCCTCCCCCACAGGCAAGAAGAGAAAGCGATGTGCCCCGTTTACACAAATGTTTCCCATGTGTAAAAATTAAAAGGAAATTGCACACCCTTTCCGTATCTTCTCCCGAAGCTGAGAAATCCCGTGCCAAGGCACTTCACCCTAAACGTGGAAATAACAGTTATTCCAATGTATTCACCGTGTGTGTCTACTTGCTTGTTTTAAATGCAAAAAGCTCCAAGGGAGTTCCTTTGCTTTTAGAACTGGCTAAATGTGGTCTGTTTTTCCAGCACTTCGAGGTAGTCCGGCTCAACGTTTAGTTTTGCTTTTAACTCCAGGTATTCGTTCCGGTTGGGTTCTACAAAGACAGCACTCGGGGGGCTGTAGAGCACCGGTTCCCGCAGCCTGCTGTCCCCTGCCCCCGGGTGCAAATACTGATGAGGGCGTCTCAGGTCATAGTTGGGGGAGAAAGTGTAAGCAGCGGGGCTGCACGGGAATTTGGGATATTCCGGGAGGCTGTTGCCGGCGGGGGTGGTGGCGCAGTGTTTATCTGGTTCTAAAATGCCCCTGTAAAAACGGTCGGCGTCCCGCACCGGGGACAGCAGGTCCTCCCGGGGCTCGATGGTGCTGACGCTGTAGGCGGGGCTCCGCGAGTGGTGGCCTTCCCGCCTCTCCTCCTCCGCCGGCGGCAGCTGCAGCTGCGGCGGGGGCTGCGGCTGGGGCTGCGGTGGCTGCGGCGGCGGCGGAGGCTGCGGTTGCTGCAGGTGGTGGTTGCTGTAGGTGACCTTGAGCTCGTGAAGGTCTTTGTAATCCTCCACCGAGTTGCCCTCTCGCGAGCGGTAGATGGGGTTTTTGCACATGTGGCCCAGCGGATGGGGAATGTACTCGTACACGTGGCCCGCGGGCGTCTTCACCTTGGGCAGCGCCGCCCCGCGGTGGTGCACGTGCGCGTGCGGGTGGCCGCCTGCGCCCCCGCCGCCGTACATGCTGTACTGCATGTTGAAGGAGCTCACGTCGGAGTTGTTGGTGCTGGTGTGGTCGCTCTGGTTCTTCTTCCTGCGCTTCATGACCAGCACGAAGAGTCCGGCGGCCACGAAGACGGACATGATGAAGACCAGCAGGAGGCTGAGGATTAACACGGACAAGGGCACGGACGAGGTGCCTCCGCCTGCACCCAACCCCGCGGGAGCCCCGGTGCTGTTCAACCGGATGGCCGGGGTCCCAGCGCTGGTCCTCACAGGAATCTGGATGGAGGAGGGTGTGGGCGTGGGAACCACCACGTCGGAATAGTCTGGGCAAAGCAGCTCGGAGTTAATGGAGCGCATGTCCGTCTCGGCGAATTTCTTCGGCGCCTTGCAGATCACCTCGTCCACTAGGACGCCCACTTTGAGTTGCTCGACCCACAGCTTCATGCCCACCACGTCGCAGGTACAATCCCAAGGGTTGTCGTGCAAGTCGATTTGGATAAGTGACTTAAGCTGGTCCAAAACTCCACTCACCGGCAAGGAGGCAAAGTGGTTACTCCTCAGGTTTAGCCTGAGAAGGGTCAGGCCAGAGAAGACCCCTGAGGGCATGGCCTGCAGGAGGTTATTATTCAAGAATAGCAGCTGGAGGTTTGGGACGGGGTCAAAAGTGCCAGACTGAATCTCCCTTATGAGATTGTACTGCAGGAAGAGATACTGCAGGCTCTGAAGGCCATAGAACAGCTCTGGGCTCAGCCTCTCGATCCTATTGCCATTCAGGTAGAGGCGCCTCAGGTTGGTGAGATCCCCGAAAGCACCATCCTGAATCGTGGAAATACGGTTGTTCCCCAGGTGCAGAAGGTCCAGCCCCGTGGCCTCCAGGAAGTCTGTCCTGCGAACCACAGCAATGTAGTTTTCTGTCAGATACATTTTCTTGGGATTGTAGGGCTTAGGCTGCAGCTCAGCAATGCTCTCGATCTTTCGCTCCTGGCAGTTTACGTTGAGGCCCAGGTCAGAGATCTGCAGGTTGCAAGTGCACGCGGTGGGACACTCCAAAGGCACCGGGGATTTGGTCTGGTAGGCGATGCTGGGGCCGTAGTTGCTGTAGCCCAAGTCCTTTGAGGGCTGCCGAGAGGTGGGGCGCACCCTGGGCTTGTTGGGTTGGCGAGTCCCCTTGGGGAGCTTCAAAGGGGGTTTGTAAACAGCAGAGGAAGAAGTGGCCACAGAATTCACGGAGGCTGGGGTGGTGTGGGAATACCCCGTCGTGCTCAAAGGCGTCTGTGGCCTCATCTCATAGTCAGAAATAAGTTTCCTTGGGCAAAGTTCCTGCTTGGATACCTCATCCAAGTCCCTGCCGTGTAATCGGAAGGGAGTTTCACAAACCACATCCCCCACCAGGGCCGAGTAGGAGATGCTATCCAACCAGTCTTTCAGAGAGATCAGCTCACAGGAGCAATTCCAGGGATTCTCTTCCAGCTGCAACTCTACAACTTTATCCATGTGCTGCAACAGTCCCACATAGGGCAAAAGTTTCAGCCGGTTGCCCCGGAGGTCCAAGTGCGTTAAGGGCACAAAACGGAAAAGATTGTTGGGTAAACTGGACAAGAGATTGTCATTGAGGATCAGCACCTGCAACAAATGCAGTTTCCCAAAAGCATTGGGTTCAATGACGCTGATGTAATTGTAATCGACCTGTAGGTATTCCAGGTTCTCCAAGCCAAGGAAGGTATCATCTCTCAGGATTTCCAGTTTGTTATTGTTCAGATGCAATCTCCTCAAACCCCGAAGCCCGTGGAAAGCCCCTGCCTCAATGTCCTGGATAACATTGCTACCTAGATGCAAAATTGAAGCCCCAGTGTAATTGACAAACTCATTGGGATAGAGACGATTCAAAAGGTTTCCAGACAACAAGAGATGGTAAATTGGGAAACGAGGTGGGCTAATTTCAGAGAGACTGATGATTCCCCGGTTTTCACAGCTCACTGTTAAAATGCCGTCCTTTTCCTCACAAGGACATGCATTGTCACAGATTTCCCCATAATAATCGATGGTTTCTGCACAGGAAAGGGCAAGAGATGTTACAGCAAATGCTAGAGTCTGCAGCATCCAGCTATGCATTTTTCTGTGAAGATCCTGTTCCAAAGTTACTGGGGGGCAGCAAGTGTGCATTTTACCTCCTGTAAGAGAGAGAGGAAACAAGGAAACAACAGAATATGACAAAAAATTTCAGGAATTGGAAAGTCTCATGTTTCCTTTAATATTATTACTCTGAAATCCAGAAGAAGGGGATATGGAAATGGCAACCCCCCACCAGTGGAACATTGACATTCTCTGGATTTTATTAACATCTGATATTCATTTGGATTTAAAGGTTGGTTTCATTTTATAATGAGCACACCATAAACATGCTGCTCTTTCCAACATAAGGTTAAAGTTCCATCTCCATGTTCTTCTCTGCTCCCCCCTTTTCAAAACCAATCCACAAATATACATAAAATGGCTGTCAGTTTAGCTTCATGGTTCTAATTTAAGAGAAAAGAAGCACCATCTTACAGGGTTCCCCACCTCACCTGTACCCAGCCCCCCTTTCTTTCTCTCAGAACCTCTTCAGTTAACGGTTCACCATTAAGGTCTCCCATTTTGACAGAAAGGCAGGAGCTACAATACTTGGGCTATTTTAAACCATGTCTGGAAACGCCAGGGTGGGAACCTAAAGAATACTTTCTCAGAGGCAAAAAGGATGTAAGATGATGCATCAAAAGGAGCTTGAGAAGCTCTTAAATCACCAATTGTCTTTCAGGGCTTTGAGAATGGAGAAAAAGGAGAGCGCGGTTGCTTTGATGGTGGACTTTACTAACACACTGTGGAGCACATCGGCGTCCTAATTGCATGCACGGTGCCACTTAGCAGCGCTTCCCCGAGAGCGCCCTGAGACCACTTCTGCTCACTGATCATGTCAGCGACGCTGCCAACCCGCATCTTTAAGCCACTGAAATAGTTCTGCACGGTGGATTACAAAGAAGTCAGGGAAGACATTCCCAGTCTCAGATATCTTGAGTTTAAAAAGGACGTTCCTATGCTTACTCTGAATCGGCTAGGAGGAAACCAAGGACCAGCGCCAAAGCCTCCCTTACCTGGGGTGCGCGTCTATTTGGCACGGTATGTGAAACTGACCCTCATGAATTAGCCAGGTTTGGACTCGGCTACCGCCACTACGGCATCACCATCTTTGGAGTTGCTTATTACATTTTATTTCAATGCCCCCCCCCATTTTTTCCTCAAGGAAAGGGCGCCTGGGGGCTGATTAAGAGGTAAAATGGGAAGGTGGAAGGCAGGGACTTAGGAACAGCAAGTGACTTAGGTCAGTGCTTTAATATCCGAATTTCATTTCATTTTGCCAAAGAATAGATCTCTCCCTCCGTTTCCTCTCCCTTTTCTTTCTTGATTTCTTTTTGTCCCCTTGAAGGCTTCCTTCGATTTCCTACTTCGGGTCACCAGCAGCACTTTTAAGGGAAAGGCATAAATAGAGTAACTGTCTTAAGGGAAGGACGTAAGTGGAATGCGAGTGTGTGAGTGTGTGCTGCGTTGGTTAGAGCGCAGCGGCGGAATGGGAGGGGGCTTCTGATATTCACGCTGGGCTCTGGGAACCCATGCCTTTTTTTCTGGTCTACCTTGCTTTTGCTCATTACGGAATTCTGATGTCGAATCACAACCCCAAACTAAAGCCAAGACGTTTCTGAGGCAATGGGTTCAAGCCTGGAGACCTCAGTCCTGATCCCCAAGTCGACTCCAGCCCGTGTTATTAAACGCCTCTGCAATCACACGCACATGTGTAAGTGTGCCTTGGAATCATGCACGTGTGGCCACCCAGACGTGTCGAGACGAATCGGAACACTGTATAAACCTCACAAGTATCCCCGACCTCCTAACGTTGACAGCAAATGTCTTCCCAGCTTAAAAGCATCAAATACATCCCTATTGAAAAGCAAAAGGGTTACCTTGAAATTTCGGTTCTCCGCTGGAACAAATCTGCACATCCATTCAGCGGGGTTGGGTCCCCTTCCCCTCCCTCCCGGAGCTTCCCCGCCCCCATTCGCTTCCCACCCCATCTGAGAGCCCACTGCAAATTGTGTCCAGCCAGTATCAAACTCGAGCGTTTACAACTTTAATTCAGTTCTGGTTTGCAAGGGTCGAAGAGCTTCCTTTCACTCCCTTTCCCCTCCTTCTTGCCATCAAATGAGACCGAAAATTTGAGAAAATAAAGTTGAATGACCCAGGGAAGGCTGCCGTTCTCCCTGGGAAAGGCAAATGCGCGAGTGCACCGCATATTCTCAGATTATCAGATCTTCATTTTATTTTGTTGTATTTCTTTTTGCGAGCGGGGGCGGGGAAATGTATTTGTTTTCCCCCAAAGAATTTAGACACTGGATCAGATCACCGCCCTGAACGTCCCTGCATTAATCAGCATGGAGCTACTCAGGCTGGAGCCCAGCACCGAGGCCGGACTGAGGCTCAGGGCACAGCTGCTCCAACAGCCGCCCAGGCAGAAGCACCCGGAGTTCCAGGACGCGAGGCTCCCCTCCCCCAGCCCGCCCCAAAGAGAAGGAAAGGAGAAGCAAGGAAGAAGGGGAGGGAGGAGAGGGAAAGAAAGACACCCGGCCACACATACACACTCACACTGGCGCGCGCGCGCACACACACGAACCTCTTTTGCAAAGTAAACGACAGACTTACCCCGTCTCACATTTCCAGGGCCCACTCATCATAGCTACCCTTAAAAAAATAAAAATTAAAATAAAACCTCTTTGGGGTGTGCACTGGGTTACTGAATCCCAGGCAGGGCGAGGAGGCAGCGGGCAGTAGGGTCCGAGCGGCTGGAGGAAAGAGGCGCCTGGACACCGCCAGCAGTGGCCGCCGCCGCGGTGGCGACCGCGGGTTCCGGGGCTCTCCAAACGACTCTCCCGGGCTCTCTCCGCGGTAGTCGGAACGGGCAACAGGGTTGGGGGGTAGCGGGGGGCGATCCAGAGCGGCGGGATGGTAACGCTGGGGGAGGGGGCGGCGGAGAACCCGTTCTGGAGGCGCCTAGCGGTAGGGGCCCGGAGCAGGAGCCGGGCGGGGCGACGAGCGGGAGCTGTGGGGAGGGGAGGCTCGAAGCGGGAGGAGGGGGACTGTGTGAAGACTGCCTGGCACCACCGGCCCCGCCAACGTGACGGTCAGCCCAGCCGAGCGCTCGCACCGGCTCACACTCCAGCTCACTCACACCCTCGTTCCCATCCGTGGCCCGGAGCAATCGCAGGGTCCCCGGCACTCATCGCTGCGCCCCACCAGGCGGGTACTTACAGTTCCCATCTGCACAGGGGGCAACTTTCTCCGACCCATCCGTGGCCGCCGCCCCCTCCAGCTACCTCCAGCTCCGAGCACCCCCGGGCCTGGGTTCACGCTGGCTGGCCCTCCCCTCCCCCCTCGGCTCTCCTCCGCGCCGTCTTCACCACATTCCCCCCTGGTCAGTGGCGCACGCCCGGGGACAAGCCAGCAGAAGCGGGTCGCGTGGGTGTGCATGTATCTCCCGCCTTCTTCTTGCAGCGCACACTGTACATGGTAGTGAGGGGGCGAGCGAAGGTGGCACCGGCCCCTCAACAGCTCCGGCGGCGGCGGCTGCAGCTCCTGCGCTGTCCTCGCCCCCCGCGCAGCAGCGACCACCGAGCTCTGGATCCAGCCGCCGCTGTCCCCGCGCCGAGCCCGCCGCCGCCGCCGCGGCCCCTAATTAGTATTTGAAAGGCTCCCGCATCCTTTCCGCCGCTTCCTCCGTCACGGTCTTCGAAGGATTTCTTTCTCTATCCCTTCCCCAGATGCGCCGCACGATCGTCATTATTTGGAACTCTCTGTCTCCCACATCCTTTTGGGGGGTCTTGGGGGCAGCAGCAGCGTCGTTCTACGCCTGTGGCGTGTCCTGGCAGCCCGATGGCTCTAAAAAACTCAGAGAAAGTCGCGTCTTCCTCCCGAGCGCTGAGGATGTGGCGAGTGGGTAAACATCACCCGGGTCTCTGAGACATCTGCTCCAGAAGGGGTGCAGGGCCCCGTTCGGGGCACTTGTTTATTGTCGCGCCGCTGGTGCGAGCCAAGCTGCAGCGGACATGATGGGCCCCGGGCGAAGCGGGAGCTCGGTGGCCGATAGATGGCAGCCGAGGGCGAAGACGTCCCCTGGCTACCGCGACGCAACCGGAGCCCCCCTTGGATGTTCGCAATCCTAGGAGACAAGAGGAATCTTGGACCATGTGCGTAATACGAGCGTGGGACTGTGCAATCTTCGGATTGGGAAAGGGAGGAGTGGAAATAACCCCGACGGTGCCAAGCTTGTTGGTGGTCAGGGACAGATGATTCCTGCTGTGGGCCGATCGCCTGACTTCCTCCTGCCATTTAGAATAATAGAGCCCATGCTGTTGTCTTGTGTACTTACTGTAAAGGACCCTGGAAGAGGGAATGGTTCGTCTAGGCTGCAAGCAAGGGCTCTACTTTTTTTTTTTTTTTAATATTTATGTTTTATAGGTATGTCTGGGCAATACAAGGAAGTGCAAACGACTTTTACAGAGAATGTTTGTGAATACATTTGATGCATACTAAAAGCTGGAAAACCCCTAAATAAATGCACTACCGATAGAAAGCGAGTTTCTTGAAGAGTCACCTGCTAAACTCCACTAGCATCATCTCTACAGTAAGTATCCTAAGTGTTCCTGGTTCTTTCTGTTAAACCAGACACCTCTCTCCCCTAAAGGGAGTTTCTATATCCGTAAGTCGTGTTTTCAAAGTTTGTTAATATTGGACCTACATTCCATCCCAGGTATCAAAGAAAAGTTGGTCATACTGAGTGGCCCAATGCAGGCTGAATGCACATGTGCTTGTTTCTTTGATAACTGGGTAGTTTCACCATGATAATTGGTTAGTCTCACTATTTTATTAATTTTATTTTGGAATTATTTGTATCTTAAATATAATTGACATTGGCTTATTCTTAGTAATATTTAGGATATTATTGTGGCATAATATTCTGTTTAAACATATGATTAATCTTAATATAGATTCTGATTATGTATATAACCTCAGAATATTTACGTACACATCCACAAACTGTGCCTTTTTTCATCCTCTATATATGTTAAATTGACAAATTTGTCCAGAGGTGGTACATATTACAGTCCCCTGAGGTTTTGCAACATTTTTGGTATTTTCCCAAAATTTGTTGAGTAATTTTTCTTTAAGCCATTCCTATATACTTTGGTAATAATTTTGTTTATTTTGTTTAAGTTTTGGTCATGTACAAGGAAGAGGAATAAAAGAAGTAACATGTAATATCAGGTAATGAAAATAAAATTCTGTATTATAAGTTTCTGTTAATTTGAGAAGCATTTGGCCTAGAAATGATAGCCATTATCTACAAGTACAGTATAAAGACATAAGTAACTTCACCCATAAGAGACTTGTTACTGTAGCTTTTATTTAGTACATGATCTTCTAACATGATATAAACGTTTTACAAAATTTCTTTTTGAGTGTAAAATCACTTTAATATCTTCAAAATGAAAATGTAATATGTAGATTTAAAATTACATATTAATTATATCTATAAACTTTCCACATAGAAGATTGAGTCCTGTCAGAAACATAATTTTCTAGTTGATTAACTATAGAAGTTCTAAAAGCTAAAAACAATTCTTAATCAACTTTAGGTATTCTCATAATGAATGAGAGATAGTTATTTTATTATTTTCCCAACCTTCACAATTGCATTTAATATCAAGTTGTATTTTTGGTTTTGCATTATTTATTTTACATATGTATTGTATTGATTAGAATAAACTTTATTCAAATAATAGGCAATAAATGTGTTTGGAATTAATTTAGGTTATAATTTCTTAGAAATACTTATGCTGATATTCCAGATTACTTTTGTGGTTCAAACAAATAAATGATGAGAACTTTCTACCATTAACTCAACATTAAGGATAGCCTGAGACGTCACTACTACTTTGTACCACTAGGTGGCTCTGTAAGATACTCTGCTAGAGAGTAAATCGTAAGAAAATTGTGATCGGAAGAGAGCAAAACAGAACACAGTCAGAAAAACATCATAAAAATAAAGAAAACCCTACTTCATTAATCTTTGGATGTCTATTCGATTTGAATGTTCACTATTTTCTAGGAAAATTTTTATGAATCATGTAAATGTAATGAAATTTGAGCCAAAACTTTTATCCACGTGAACAAATCATGTATGTTTTACTCTAATAAACAACATATAGTTATATGACATGTATACCTATTTGCATGCAATACTTAAGTAATTCATATAATTACATAAACACATTGGGTGCTACAAAATGAAATTTTTGATAAAATAGATCTTCCAGAATTTAGGTCATTAATACTAAATTAAACATTATTTGATTGAATTAATGTGAATAGCTGAGAATCTTTATCCACCTGTTTGTGAATGTAATTATGCATATTATAATTATCTTCTGAGCTGCTATGATCATAAATACATAATCATGTATGGAAATATATGTGGCAATAATTGATCTAGTTATGGCTAAAATTTGATACATATTAAAATTTACATTCAAAACATAAGTTGCATACTTGTCACTTGAAACTGACCATGTGTTTTATAATTTATTATATTCTGAAACTATTGTTTTAGTACTTTATGGACACTTAGAAAGAATTCTTATTTTAAATGCATTTCTGAAAATATTCTATCACATTTTTGTATCCCTCACTGTGTGTTGTCTTTAGAATATTTAAATGCTTAAGCTAGAATTACAGCTTCTCCTGAAGCAAACTATGGGGGATTATAAGGAAGGAAATTCTTTGATAATTGTGCAACTTGATAGGTACTGATCAACAGCATTGAAACCTAAGGCAAGTAAAGATTGTATCTCTCATTTCTTTTTGTTAGTGTAAATGGTGGGTTAAAATTATGGTATTCTAATGCTAGAGTGAGAATACTAGAGTGAGATTTCTCTAAAATTATATCTAATACATTACTTTTGTGATAGTAATAGCTAAGAATTGTGTAAACTCATTTTAGTAGTGGCACATTTTTTATATCTGTATTAAAGGGTGTATGCTTTTAAAGTCTTGAAGTTGAAATCTCTCTCACACACAGATCATATCTCTAAAAGGAGAAAATAAAAATTTATGTTGGGAGGAAAAATGAGTCATCATTTATGATTGTTTCTCTATGCTATTGCTAAACTAAATAACTGTGTACCATATGTCTTTGACATTTGGTCTGATGCATTTGGAATTTCAACAATCAAAAGTATCATGCAGTAATATTTATATATCCAAAATGGTCAGATAAACATAAATTTCACTGAAATTTATTTAGTTAAAGACTAAACTATTATTTAACAGTCTTAGAAATATATTCCAAGAGGCATTACAAAAGGATGTGCATAGGTGAATAATTTTCCTCCTTGCCTCATGTAATTCATTCTAAATACCTTCTGATATATTTTGATGGAATTATATATAAGCAATTGAAGGACCAATTGGAAATATCAACTGTTTCATAAAGTGCCATGCAGATGTACCAAAGTAAGATATATAAAGCTATATGTGAGACAGTTTTCTTCGTACATGAAATGATCCTTTCATTTTAATATAATTTGAAAGAATTAAAATGTCAGACTAAAAGTTCTATGCATTCATCTATATCTTGGGATACTCTTCTACCTTAAATAATAGTTTGTATAGGAATACTGTTTTGCCATTATTGGTAGAATATAGAGCATTACTTGAGAGAGAGAGAGAGAAAGGGAAGAGAGAGGGAGAGGAGAGAGAAATTCTTTCTGGAAAGATATACACATGCAAATGAAGGAATTTTTGGTTACCTATTGGAAGAACACTGGGAGTCTTGAATAAAACAGAGATTATTTTTAATCATATACTCTTTATTAGTACTCAAAATTTTTAATGTACAAGCATATCTCCAATAGAATTTCTTTTTTCCAGTTTTTGGCTGGGGCCGGTTTTGAACTTGCCACCTCCGGTTTATGGGGCCAGTGCCCTACTCCTTTGAGCTACAGGGCCCACCACCAACAGAATTTTTTTAAACTATGTCCTTGGAATATAAGGTACTATTTGAAAGAATGATGTGAGACTAGATGAAGAGTTGAAGATGACTTCCCTAAATTAAAGTCCATCCTATTGTTCTCAAAATGGTGGGGTTTTTTATAAGACACGTTAATACCAGTGGCAACACTGAATATGTTTCTAAACATAAGTGCAGATTAGTTAAAACAATTTATCTTCATAATTCATACATAATATTTAATTCTTGCTACCAGTATCAACTGATAGAATAACAATTAATAGAAACCAGCTTCTATTATCTTCACTATTCAGAATCATGCTGTGTACTGGGAACGTTTGCTTTATTTGATACACCAGTGAATGAAGGGGAAGATTGAAATGATTCTGCAGGGAAGATTAGTTGTACTTGAAATTGTCAGCAGCATTTCTTTACTGCTATCTACAGGAAGATGAGAGGTGTGTAATTGTGACATATTTTAAATATACATAGTATCATCAGACCCTGTTAGAATAAAGACTGTTGCCATCTGGCTTTAAAATATGCACTGGAATAGAACCAGTTTCATTATGTTGTTACATTAGTTTTGTCTTTTTTTTAAATCCTCAATTGAGCTATGCTTTGTCTCTTGGCCCCACTTGTTCTTGCTTCTCATATAGTTTTTAGAAAACAAATCCAAACAGACATTATGCTATGCCTGTATTTTCTTTCCTTTTTTTTTTTTTCAGAGAAAAATAGTCAATCATTCTAAAATACAGTTTTATCACAAACACTTCAAGAGAACCATTGGTAATACGGCAGTGTCTAAATTGTCTGTACTCTTTGTCAACCAGAACCCTTCCCCCGACAGTTGACTTTCGTAATCTCTCTGTAGCCATTTTCCCAACTCCAAAACTCTAGTTTGTACTTTCATCTATCAGGCTTTTCATTTTCTTAAAAATCTCTTATTCTAGAGAATTTACCTTAAGGCCTTTTCCCATTAGAAAAAGGTTTCCTATTCCCTCTAACTTTGAGACTTATTTATCTAAAAATTTTCTTGTATTTATTAGCAATTAATCTAACAGAGTGTTCCATGTCTGCCTTAATGAGCTTATTTTTTTCCAGACAAGGTGTTTTTTTAGTGAAAAAAATGATTTTTAGTGTGAATGTTATCAGAATTTCAAGAAAAATGAGCTCCATAAATAGGTTTGTTTACACAAAAATACTTGTGTGTTTATTCATTCAACATATATTTATTTAGTAACTATCATGTGCCAGAATTATCTCTTGTAGTTGAGATAAAACCAACTGATTCACATCAGGATGATTAGAACAGTATTATGAATTTCTGAGGAATAACTTACATTTTAGGGTCAAAATTAAGAAAATGTAATATATAGAAATGCTGTTGGATAAATTCCATTCTTAAATAACTGAGTTGTAGCATATATGTGCCAAGCCACTACAAGAAACTATCCAGTAAACCTTTTTGTGATGGTAGAAATTATTTATGAATAATAGGATACCCATTAGCCACATAAAGGGCTGCAGAACAATTGAAATGTGGACTGTATGACAGAGAAGCTCAACTTTTAATGTTTAAATTTCATTGTTTGTTTATTTGTTTATTTTTGAGACAGAGTGGTCTCACAGCTCACAGCAACCTCCAACTGGTGGGCTTAAGTGATTCTCTTGCCTCAGCCCTCCTAGTATCTGGGATTACAGATGCCTGCCACAACACCTGGCTATTTTCTTGTTGCAGTTGTCATTGTTGTTTAGCTAGCCTGGGCCGGGCTCAACCCCTCCAGCCTTGATGCATGTGGCTGGCACCATAACCACTGTGCTACAGGCATCTGTGGCTAGTGGCTACCATATTGGACAGTGTATGTCTAGAATATAAATTCCTGGAAGACTGAATATGTGTTTCTTGTGCAATTTCTGAGATACCTTGGAAATTCAATCAATATGAACAGCTGCACTCATAAGTAATGATGGTGATTATGGCACACTCAATAAATAAGGACAATTATAATGCACATTTGAGAAGAGGCATGATTTTCATTCTGTTTGGGATCTCTATTCATTTCTTTCCAATTGCATTCACTTGAGGGCCTTTACCTTTCTTTTAAAGATTTCAAGGCATTCTGCAAGCATTTCAACGTTCTTCATTACACTCTCATTATGCTCGTATAAAGAAGGAAAGGTAGATTATTTTAAATCAATACAATTTTATTAGAAGATAAGTGCCTTTTTATGCATGAAGTACTTTCTAAAGTGCTTTTCTCCAAGTCCCACAGTGGGATGTTAGTAAAACTGGAAAAGAAAATTTTATATAGAGATTTTGATTTAGGGATCGTCTAGGATAAGTTTTGCGTGCAAGGAAGTCTGATAATAAAAAAAGAAAAAAGAAGAAAGAAAGAAAAAGGAAAGAAAAAATGCATTGTATTTAAAACTTGATTTTGAAGCTTTGTGGTGCTTTGTATAATTAGAAGGAGAGGATTTTGAACAGCAAATTATAATTAATTTACTATGTAAACATGGCCTCTTATTTACATGTAAATCTTAGTATATCTTAGCTTAAAATAAATGATAAAGTATGTAGTAACTTGGTAACCAATCCAACTCACAACAAATTATAATTTCTTAAGATTAAATTTTGTTGGTTTTTCATCCATCTATCTAAAATATTAGAAATATAATTGATTTATATTTCCAAAGTTATAATTCTTCCATAGACAAAATCTGTAACTTCAAAGGGCTCATTAATTGCTTAAGGGCTTAAGTGCAAAATAAGTAGAAGCCATCAGGTCCAGACAGTAAATCGTTTCTTAAAGATCTAGAACCCATTCTTGACTCTAGCTTTGTATCAATTGAGCATTTGCATTTATAAAGTACTTCTGCTGAGCAGATGACACAGTTACTGCTCTTTCTATTCAATGGACCATATGACTAGTTAATCAAAAGGTATATGTTAGAATGTAATCTCCTTGGAAAAATATTAATGATATTATTTGAATTATTAATGATAATTATCATTAAATTATAGATTTTAAGTTGCTCATTTCATCTTACTAGTTTCCTTCATTTCAAATAATATTGGTAATTACATGCTAAATTTTTGAAAAGTTACCTCTGTGAAAAAGAAATATATGCCAGCTCAGCTTTTAATATTATGTAATACATTTTTTACATTGTGATTAAAAATATTCCATTAATCTAATGAAGATTTATAGTACCATGAAATTCACAGTTACTGTCACATAACAAAATTACAATTTATACTGCAATTTTAAATGATTATATATTCCAATGAATGAATAACCAACTTGCATTGGGTCACTAGTAGAAAATACGTGATTCACTCAATAATCAATTCAGGTCTTTAATCACTATATTAGAATAGTCATTATTGTTAAATGCAGACAGACTTTTCAATGACTACAACTGGTCACTTAATCATAGATTTGTTTCTAGGTATTACTATGTTTAATATATTTCATTATAACATTGCTATGGAATCATTTAGAAGTAATGTACTACATAGAAATAGGGAGGCATAAATTGGATGAATGAATATGAAATCATTTGGCTGGATGTCTAACCTATGTTAATTTCAATCCAAAATTAACACAGGAATCTACAGGCAATTTGAACTTTACTTATAATTAAATGTCAAAGGTAAATAAAATGTATATATGCATATGCTCATTTACTATTTGCTGACCATTTCATGTAGATTGCCTAGATGGTCTTCTTTTTCTTGTTTGGAGTTCATGAAGGGCATGAAAATTAGATTACACTGATTGTATTTGATAGATAAAGTCCATTTTATAATTGTGTCCCCTCCCCAAGAGGTGTCCCGTACACCATGACCCACCATCCCTCTCCCTTCCCCCCACTTCCTGCTCCCTCATTCCCTTATCACCACCCCCCACCTTGTATTAGGTCATCTACTTCCTTATATTAAAATTGAGAACATTGGATTCTTGCTTCTTCATTCTTGTGATGCTTTACTAAGAATGTGTTCCACCTCCATCCAGATTGCCTCATTTTTATTTAATTATTATAATCATTTCATGAGATGTTCTAATTATATATAGATGAAAAATGGAGTTTCAAGATAGTTGGTGATATTTCATATCGCATAAATAACTTAGATAGCAGAGCTACAGTATGCTATGAATTGCAGACTGTCAGTCTCTATTTATTTGACTAAAATATACTAATTCAAAGGAATACTTTGGACTTTTACCTCATTTTAACATTATTTTTATTTTTTGTTTAACATATAGTTAACATATAGTTTTTTATAACATATAGTAAGGAACTTTATAAGGAATTTGCTATTTCTGTAATGTCAAATGTATTTTTAGAAACAAAAACAATAAAATATTTTCTAAAATATTAATACATCGTAATGCTCTTTTAACATGAAACATATATGTATAAATTAAAAAAACTGTTTATATATTCTAACTTAGGAATATCAAGAACATTATTAACTACCAGAAACTGTTGTCACAGTAACTCAAACTCATAGGGTTAATGAAAAACACTTATTGCATAAACACAGTATACTTTTTTCTTAAGTAGAAAATCTCCAATAAACTATTTTTTTGTCTTTGAATTTTTGACTAATTAATAATAATTATTTTACATTTAGTAGATCAGGAACCAAAGAAAAACTAATATAGCTCCTAAAATATCAGTAGTGAAATACAAAGAAATGGTTTCTTTGAGAAGAAATAACATCAATTTGTCATGTATAATTTTGGGGATTCAATCTCACAGTGCTTTGTGATATAAATCTGCTATAAAAATTGAAAATTGAAAATTTCATGACTCATGAAAATTTTATGTTCTAATTTTTTCATAAGTGATCCCATTACTGATTAAATTTCCAAAAAAGTGAAAAAGTCACAGTAATTTATGGAAATATTTATCATAAATGACTACTATCTACTACATATGGCTGATTTTATTTTTTATTTTTAAACATGTGACAATCTTATGGAACACACAGGTCAAATAGTCCAATTTAGTTATGAATGCAATGTGTTTGTCTCCATAAATCTAAAAAAATTGTTTGTGTATGTCAGTAATTCCTCAATGTAAGTATAATAGATATGGAATAATTTGACATAATTGTGAATTTCCAAATAATGAAAGGTCATAAATATTTGATTCATCGTTGACCGTCAGTTCATCTATTTATGTGTATGTTGAAATTAATATGTATGTAGAAAAATATAAGTATCTGTCCACCTTCGCAATTCATGGCGTTTCTGACCACCTCCTCCAAACACACACTCAGAGCGCCGGCAGGGGCACTTGAGAATGCATTTTGGCGTTCTTCCAGAAACTCTGAGTCAAAGAGCAATGTCTGATGTCACAAAGAAGCATTCACGGCTGTCAGAAGTTAAATGTCCGTGGGACTCATACTACAGCTGCAGCCCTTCCAGTACACTGACAATATCTGTAGAAACTAGAATTTGATAACTATTTTTCCATAGAAAAAATTTCACAGAAGGATGATTAATCTTTGACCGATGATAAACAATTATGCATTCACAGCACATGAAGCATCGTTGTCCTAAAACATTACTTTGCCTGCAGTGCTTTTGTAGATAATTTCCACTGCCAGGGAAAGTACTCTTCCTGCAATAAACTGTCAATGAACTTCTTGTAGGCAAACACCTGCAGACACCTGCTGGCAGTGGGTGCATAATATTTCGGATTTCAAAAACTGCACCATAAACCCAGTTTGCCAACCAGTGTGGTGTGTGAGTGTGTGAAACCACGTCTGACTGAAGAAATACAGACATGGACAGGTATTTTGTGTTTCCATTTATGCTTGCTGAAATGAATAGACTAAATTTTCTTCTTAAATGTGCAGTATAGCTGATCAGAGGAATACAAAAGCAAGATACCATTGCAAATAAGGTTTTTAACTTGGGATAATCTATCCCAATTTATTGTCAGAGATGTTTTCAGGAAAGATAATTACTGTGTTGGGAATATTTAGCAGCCATATGCTTTATATGTCCATGGGCATAACAAGTCATGCAGACTTTGAATCACTTTTTATAAAAGGAAATTTAATATGCCTTTTGAAAATTGTTTGAAAAAATTCTAAGTGGGATTTTAAAATCTGTTTCTTTAATGGTTCAGGTATGAGGTCCAAATGGATGTAAGTGGCTTAGCTCACGTTGGATAACTATTCAACTTTATGGTTGAATGGAAGAACCCATTTGAAAATATATTGTTTTTAATTGTTATATCACTTAGTAGATCAATAGTCCCTGAATATAGAGATGAGCTTCCTAAAACCTAGTGAATTTTTGAAGAATCACATTAAGGAATTTTTTTTTTTTTTAACACATCTTAAACTAAAAATAATTAGATGTATTTTAAAATGTATTTTTGAGTATGTTTTAGAGTTGTTGGTATGATGAATGATGCAGAAAAATAGATGTCCATTTGCACTGAATATTAGCAGTGGCAGAGTCCTTAGAGATCATCGTGCTCTACACTCTAGCTTAAAGGAACCAGACCGTGTGAATGTCTTAAACAAAATGCCACTGCTGGTTAGTGGATAACTGGATAAGTCTCCCAGTGTTCTGACCCCTTGGTCAGTGTACATTGGACTGAAGGAAAGTGTGTAGATAAGTGAACTGGATAACTTATTCTGACAAGCACTATAATAAAAATAAAACACAAACTACCTCAGGTCCCCTGCTATTTTCAGCAGCAGTCTATGTCATTTGCATAAGACCTTCAGGTATGGACTGGATTATCATAATAAATTCAGCTTGGATTATTGAAGAGTTTTCTCACACAAGGTGAGCAAGAAGTAAGGTGTTAAACTGGGGTCTCGCTATGTGTGTTCACTGACGGGAAAAACGTCAAGCCAATAGGTTGGTTAACTTAGTGTTGATAAATAAAATTTCTCTATGATGAAAGGCCCTACAGGTTTTTTTTTTTTTTTTTACATGTATATTAATTTATGTATGTTAGTTAGATCATACTTAGGGTATCCTCATTTTTATCAATGAAGTCATCTGCACACATCTGATATTAACTAATGCCCTACTACTCACTTTGTTTTGGATTATTTTGATGAGTTTGATATGTTAATAGAAGACAATTAAGCAAACTCTTTTTTCCAAAAGAAATTTCAAAAGGTCATTTATAAGAAAGCTGAATAAAAGTCTGAAATATATGTTTTGTTTTTCTTTGTAATCATTACTAAGGAAAAAATAATTTAAACAAATGCTTTCATTGCATTTTTCTGTCCAATAATTCTTTATCAAAATACATTTATCTGATGTTTTCCGGTATAGAGGTCTGAATACTTTCTGATTGTGCTGTGGCTTTTCACTGAGCACTATGAGAGAGTGCAATGACTAAAAACAGAGGTTTGAGTAAATGCTCCTTAGAATTCCAATTCCATTTCTACCTTTCAGTAACTGTTTAAAATACTGATAAATTTATTTAAATTAGTGCTTCTGTTTTTTTCATCTAAAATATGTGTATAATAATCAACCCTACTTTTGTGGGAGGATTAGTTGAGATAATCCACACAAAATGCATAGCACACTTCCCAGCACATTGTAAACGCTAAATAAATGTTAGCTGCTATTATTGTTTGAGTGATATTATTAGTTGTTATAGGCACCAATATAGTTTGAGTCTATTTGGTAAAGAAAAACTGTTGGAGAAGGCTACATATGATCTCAGAAGAGTTTTTGTTTGTTTGTTTGTTTTTTTCCAGAATAGAAATTATTCAACATAAATTGTACTCATTTTCAGCCGATCCTGATTAGTTATGGATTTATAGCACCACGAGTCCTCAATAAGATTAAGTGCTTGCTGGCTTGCAGATTTCCAGAGCTCGTTTTGGCTACTGGAATGAAAAAAAAACCCAAAAAAACATGAGGGTGCTTGCCAGATAGCACTTCCTAGTGATGGATTTTATGAAACTCGTGCATTTGTATTGTTCCAAAAGATCTGGAGGACAGAACAGAGGAGAAGCTACACTTCTGCATCTTGGATTTATATGTCATAAATAAAAATAAAACAATTACTAAAATTGAAGGGATAATTAAATCAAATTTAAGTGTGAAACATAAAGAAAAATTATAAAGCAATTCTGAAAATTATCTTCATGATGAAGATAATTACATGTGTAATTATCATAGACCCATATACATTCAAATACATACATATATATATATATATATAACTTAGCATATTATTTTTGCTTGCACATTTTGAGTGATTTCTATAGTTTAAATTCTATTTAATAGTTTTCATTATTTTTATAAATGACTCTATTGAAGAAATACTTTAGTTGAAGTAGAATTTTGAAGCCAAGATCATGACCTTAAATTTCCAATATAGAGATAAAGCCTTATTTCTTCTTAAGGAATATATTTTGAACATGGGTACTGTATTTGATTCCACAAGGATTAATTTTGGTACAAGTAACTTATGCATACATCTTGATTGGTTGGTAGTAGGTGAGAATTGAAGTCACTCTGTGCTGGCTGAAAGAGGGCAGAAACCTTACAGCTCTTAGGAGCAATTTTAGGGGTTTTTCTTTGCCTTGAGCAGTAGGTGACTCTCAAGTGCCTGATGCTCTGTCCTCTGAGAGTTCCTGAATTTGCAGAGTAAAGTTTTAGAATAGTTTGTTGCATGGTTTCATAAAATGGGACACTTCATGATGTGTTTTTGTTTGTTTTAGAACGTTTCCAATTTTGATTGTGTTATGTAAAATAAGAGCTGGGTGTCTACGAGCAAATGCGGACTATATAAAGGTATTTGCAGTTTAAGAGAAGACATAGTTACTAGGTAAATGTATTATTATTATTATTTAAGAAAGCTATTGCATTAGCTGGACGTGCTGACTCACCCCTGTAATCCTAGTACTCTAGGAGGCCCAGGCAGGTGGATTGCTTGAGCTCGGGAGTTCGGTAGACCAGCCTGGGCAAGACTGATTCCAAAAGTTTGAGGTTGCTATGAGCTACTATTATGCCACACTATTCTATCCAGGATGACAGAATGAGATTTTGTTTCAAAAAAATAAAAATAAATAAATAAATAAAAAGAAAAAAACTATTGTATTTATATCAGCAAAAAAATAATGCAGGTTTAAGAACAATAATAGTCATAGAAGAAATGTAAGTTTAAATACAGACCCTTTGCAAAGCAAAGCATTGACAGAGTGAAAAGATAGCCAATAAAACAGAAGAAAATATTTGCATATCATACATCTGATAAGGGGTTAATATTCAAAATATATAAGGAACCCATACAAATCAGTAGAAAGAAAAAGAAAAAAAAAAAAAACAAATTTAAGTAAGGAACAAAGAATCTGAATAGGCATTTCTAAAAAGCATGTATATACAGAGTCAACAGATATATATTTTTTAAAATGTTCAGCTAAGCATCAAGGAAATGAAAATCAAGCATCCATTAACTATCATCTCAGTCCTGTTAAAACTGCTATTATCAAAAAGACAAAAGATAAAAAAAAAAAAAAAAGGTGAAGATTTAGAGAAATGGGAATCCTTCCTTGGTGGGAAGGTAAATTATTGCAATTATTAGGGAAAACAACATGGAATTTTCTCAGAAAACTACAAATACAAACACCAGGGGAACCCAGTAGTTCCACTGTTGGGTATATATCCAAAGGAAATAAAATCAGTATATCAGAGCTACCTGCACACTGATGTTTATTGCAGCGCTAATCACAATACGTAAGGTATGGAAACAACCTAAATGTCCATCAGTGAATGAATAATGTCTTCTGCACAATGGAATCATATTCATCCGTATAAAAAGAAATACTTCCATTTGCAACAACATCAGTGAATCTCAGAAAAATTATCTTCAGTGAAATAATTCAGGCACAGAAAAAAAATGGTGCATAATTTCACTCACACATGGAATCAAAAAAGTTGATCTTATAGAAATAGGGAGTATAATAATTATTATTAGAGGCTGGGGTGGTCAAAGAGGAATTTTGAGGAGATGTTGGTCAATGAATAGGAATTTACAGTTAGAAGGAATAAATTCAAGAGATATGTTGTACAACATGGTGACTATAGCTAATGACAAGATATTTTTGAAAAAATGCTAAAAGAGTGCATGGAAAGTTAAAATGTCTCACTATAAAATCAATATGTGAAGTAAAGTATTTGTTAATCATCTAGATTTATCCACTTCACAATGTATATATATTTCAAAATATTGTGTTCCCCATAAGAAATACACTTTTATATATCAATTCTAGACATGAATAAATTTTAGATAAATAAATAAATACATTGGAATAAATTTCATAATGAAATATAAGATAAACTCAAAAATCAGTTGCATAAGTAATAATAAATGTTTAATTTTTCTAACCTGTCAGTCCTATAGTTCTGTATGTACTTTGCCTAACTTAGGAAAGTAGGTATTGCAAATACTTTACTTTTGTTTCATTTGACTTTCATATGAATCTTTTATGTCAATCTTTAAATACTGCAGTTCACTCTTAATATTTTGCACTTGCTTTTGAGGGCTAAATTATTCAGCAAGTTTTTCTAGCAACTAATGCATTTAGATGCCTCCTCACAATGTAACTAAGTAGTTTGTTATTGCATGCTGAATTATTTCATTTTCTGAAATAACTTCTTTACCTTTTAAATTATAAATTGTGGAAATAATACTGGCAGGTTTTTTTTTTTGTATAGTGATTCCTTATAAAAACTATGTTGATCCACATAATCAATGTACATTTGCCATTTTATATAATTCTGTCTTATTTTTTCTTGCATTTAATTAAAATTTTGGTAAATACTAAAGGTTAATATTTTTGTATTTGATTACTATTTACATCTGAGTCAGACACCTTGAAAAAGTTTCTATATAAAGTGATTTATTAGATATATATTGTTAACATGTTCATCAGTATTATTTATGAAATAAATAAAAATACTTTATTACATCTTTATAAGTCTCGGTGTCTACTGTATACTTTATCAACTAACACACCTTATGTATGTTTATATCTTCAAGAATTAAATTTTATTAATCACATAGCAACTATTTATGAATTACTTAATATGTATAGGTTTGTCTTCAATTTTCATACCCAAAGGAACCAACAATGTAAGCTCTCATCTTCAGTGAGTTCATGTTCTATTGACGAGACCTAGACATAAATATATATGTGTGTATATATCACTACTATATATATATAGTAGTGAATCACAAATGTATAGTTCAAAGATATGGAAAGTTACACTAATTTAATAAAGACTGTGAGTTAAAATAAATTTTTATTAGACTTCCTCTAATCATGAAAACATCTAATAATTTCAGAATAGATAACAACAGAATATAAATATGTATATGCATGTGTTCAAGTGTATTTCTCTGTGTGTGTGTGTGTGAGAGAGAGAGAGAGAGAAACAGAGAGACTATATACCAAAATTACAAAGTGATAATTAACAAAGATCTTTAAATTTCCTATGACAGAAGAAAATTAAATCAGAAAAATACTACTCAGTCATTAAAAAACAAAAAACAAAAAATAGAGTTGATATATTTTTTAACAATCTGGATAGAACTAAAGACTATCATTCTTAGTTATGTTATCTCAGGAATGGCAAAACAAACACCATATCCACTCACCCTAAACTGGAATTAACCAAACAGCACTTATGTGCACAATGGAAGAAAACTCAATGGAAATCAAGCAGGTGGGAGGCGGGAGGAGAGCAGGGGGGATATCACACCTAACAAGTACAGTGCACATTTCTGGGTGATATGCACACTTATACCTTTGTCTCTAGCAGCACAAAAGCAATCCATGTAAGCAATGCATTTGTATCCCCACTATATTCTGAAATTTAAAAAAATTATCCTTTGAAGGTTTAAAAAATATATATAAGCATATGTATGACATAAAACAAAAATGCTGAAAAACAAAACTCAATTTAATTAATTTACAGTACCTATGAATGCTTTCCTCTGAAAACATTCAGTTAAAAACTTAAATTTTTTTTAATACATTAAGTTTTAAAAGTAATTTTATTGCTTCTAAAGTGGTTAACATTTGCTTAGCAACTGGCAGTATTTTGACTTTACAATTTACCTAAATGTCAAAGAGGAAACGTCCTTAACTGCTCAAATAATAGAGTAGTATAATCCAGCAGCTATGTCCTAAGAATACTTCAATTTATGAAAAAACTTCAAAAAAAAAAAAAAACTTAAAAAAAAATACTGTGCTCTATATAAAGTAATATTTACCTCCTGGTAATATTCCAGGAGGGAAATGAAAATAAGCCTTTTGTATTATTTTTAATGGCAATAGATGTTAGAAGAAAATGATAGTTCTGATTTGAATATAGTTCAGCTTTAGGAGATATTTTATTGTGCTATTAATGTGATACTATTAATATAAGTTGGAAGAAATTCTTATTAATGGATTTGAATATAATTGTAGCATTTGCATTTTCTTTTGGAGAAGTTATGTGTGCAAAGAATGAATAATAGCAAGAGGGATAACCACGTGCTCTGGCCTTAACTAAATCACTCTTTCAATTCCTTTGTTTTACCCTTAACCCTCACTTTCCTGGGGGTTGTAAAATTATCCGGGCTTGTCTTTTAGAAATTAGTGTCAATGATTTAATAATACATTTTCAACATTAACATTAAGTCTTAACATGAATCTGAGCAACATCATTACTATAAAAAATTATAGAATGGTATGGTACAGTGTTACTGAAAATGCTGCATTTAATTATCTTTCTAAATTTTAGATGTTTCATATGTACTATATAACTTTAAAAAAGCAATAAAATCTTATATTCAAAATTTGAAATGTATTACTCCTCCAAAAATATAGAGTCACCAAAATAAGTAATTACACTTGGTGGCACAGATTTGTTTATCAAAATTACATAATGATTCACTTTATTTATTTATTTTTTTTAGTTTGTTTTAAGAAATCATATCAAGATGAAAGGTACACATAAGCTATTAGTGAATTAAATTTGGAAAAAAAATTATAGTTTAGAATGTTTTTTTGTGTGAAAGTAAAACTTTAATATCAACTGTTTGTACATAGAAATGTTTCACTTTGCTCTGAAAAAGTTTCTGATTTTATATACAATCTGAAATAGTTTCATCAAACTGGCTAACATAGTCTTCACAGCACCCTCTTAGATATTGTGTTAAGACATTTATATTCTATAATAAATTTCACATGTACCCTTGTAAGATGCACTGTAGGTGTGATCCCACCAATTACCCTCCCTCCACCCATCCTCACCTTCTCCACTCTTCTTCCTCTCCCCTTTCCCTTTCTTCTTGAGCTATAATTGGGTTATAGCTTCCATAATAAAGCTATAAATTGGTTTCATAGTAAGACAGAGTATATTGGATGCTTTTTTTTTTTTCCATTCTTGAGATACTTCGCTAAAAAAAATGTGTTCCATACTACCCAAAGCAATATACAATTTCAATGCAATCCCTATTAAAGCTCCACTGTCATACTTTAAATATCCCCCCAAAAAATACTTCATTTTATATGGAATCAGAAAAAACCTTGAATAGCCAAGATGTTACTCAGATATAAAAACAAAGCAGGAGGCAACACACTTCCAGACCTTAGAGTATACTATAAACTGATAGTGATCAAAACAGCATGGTACTGGCATAAAAAACAGAAAGGTAGATGTATGGAACAGAATAGAGAACCAAGAAATGAACCCAGCTACTTACCGTTATTTGATCTTTGACAAGCCAATTAAAAATATTCAATGGGAAAGATTCTCTATTTAACAAATGGTGCTTGGTGAACTGGCTGGCTACCTGTAGAAGACTGAAACCAGACCCAAACCTTTCACCATTAACTAGTACAGACTCTCACTGGATAAAAGATTTAAACTGAAGACATGAAACTATAAAAATACTAGAAGAAATTGTGGGGAAAACTCTTGAAGGAATCAGCCTGGGGAAATATTTTATGAGGACCCCCTGGGCAATTGAAGCAGCATCAAAAATACACTACTGGGACCTGATGAAACTAAAAAGCTTCTACACAGCCAAGAACACAGTAAGTAAAGCAAGCAGACACCCACCCCTCAGAATGGGAGAAGATATTTCCAGGTTATGTCTCTGACAAAGATTTAATAACCAGAATCCACAGAGAACTCAAACGTACTAGCAAGAAAGAACAAGTAATCCCATCTCAGGGTGGGCAAGGGACTTGAAGAGAAACTTCTCTTCAGAAGAGAGGCACACGTCCTACAGACATATGAAAAAATGCTCATCATCCTTCATCATCAAAGAAATGCAAATCAAAAGTACTTTGAGATATCATCCCACTCACTTCTAATCACTGATCTTTGTTATATAGTTTGAGTGCGTCCTTTATTGTTCTGTACCTAGCTTGGCTGGATAGTATATCTTCAGTGTCAAATGTTAAACATATCTTATCTTAAACAAAAAAAAGTCCTCTCCAACTAATCAGATCTTGTAACTATGCATTAAGCCTTATGCATGTATAGAAGGATGTTGAAATTCTGTTAAGCTTATCTAAGCATTACCTATTTAATTGATCCCAAATATCTACACTTGGGAACACTGACTTCTATTCTCTGGGAATCTGTGGTCCTAAGCTGCATTCCTCAAGCTATGCACTTAAATAAGCTCTCTTTAAACTACATTCTATTCTTTTGATTATTTTAATATTTACAATTCATGGCCTTCACAACATTCATAATGTTTATAACTCCCTGTACTTATTTTTTTTTACCAATTCAATCATCATTTTATTTGGTGAAAATATCATTTCATTTCACCCAAAGTATTTAAGTATGAATCTTTAAGATAACAATTTATTTTTAAAGGAAAAACCACAAAATCACTCCCCACATAGAAATGAGCATTGATTTCTTAATACTATCAAATACTGAATGTTCAGATTTTCATGAATGTCACACAATTCTTTATTTTTTCAAATTAACATCTAAATAATGTCCACATATACCAATCTATTGACTTACTTTTTAAGCCTCTCTCTTTCTCTCTCTCTCTCTCTCTTTTTTTTTTTTTTTTTTTTTGCATAGATAGACAGAGTCTCACTTTATCGCCCTCAGGAGAGTGACGTGGCATCACACAGCTCACAGCAACCTCCAACTCCTGAATTAGGAGGTTCTCTTGCCTCAGCCTCCTGAGTAGTTGCGACTACAGGCACCCACCACAAAGCATGGCTATTTTTTTTTGTTGCAGTTTGGCTGTGGATGGGTTTAAACCTGCCACCCTCAGTGTATGGGGCCAGCGCCCTACCCACTGAGCCATAGGCACCTCCCTTTTAAGCCTCTTTTAGTCTATATGCTCCTTATCATAGCAAATTCTCTTTTCTCTCTTCTTTCATTCTCTCCCTTCCTCCTGCCCTCCCTCCCATTTCTGTTTCACTTTTCCCTGAAAACTATCTGGTCAAGAATTTGATTTAAACAATTCTTCTGATCTAGACTATGCTGATTGACAATTGTTGTGTCATTTAAGATGCTCTTTATTCCTTTTATTTTGTGTAACTTGAGAGGTCAATTGGGAAATTTTTAAATTCCACCAAAATAATGAAGGAAAAGTACTGAGTATTCAGTAATTCTCAAATGTAAATTAGATGCGTAGTTCAAGCACCATACTTTACAGAATATAAAACTGATATCCACATATGTATCTCAAGTCGTCAAACTTGTTGATGGCATAGTTTCTAATAGAATCTATGCCTACTATACAGAATTAATAGAAATAGAAATTTCAGTAAACAGAACTCGGTATCCAAAATAAAGCTATAGGATGTGTTAAGAGAGCAGCAATTTGGATTTGAATGTTTGTGTCCCCCGTATCATTTACTGACAAGAAGACATCAATAGGCAAGTTCTCGATCCTCTGCACCTATAAAAACCAAAAGAATGACTATGACTTTTTTTCCGTATCAAAAGCATGGACATACTATATACAAATATTTAATGGAATAACATTCAATCTACTGTTAAATAATGTGGTTTGTTAATATGGACTGTCAAGTGCCCAAATGGAATTTAACCACTGTTGTTCGGAAATGCACCATTGAGAGCTTCACAAAGCTAGTAGGAGCCAGTGGATCTTTTACAAGGGGGCCTTTTGACAATTGAATGTCAACTACTGTTGGATTTGAAGAAGTATTCTGGGGAAAGCATCTAGCTAAGATTCTAGGTGCAAATTTCGTTATGTCATTTCTCTCTATTAAATAAATTTGTTAGAAGAAAGCATTTGTACTAAAAATTTCACCCTACGAATTGTTATTTAAAGCTCATAAATTTATCCTTCTAGATTTCTTAGTGGATAAACTTTCTTGGGTCATTGGCCATCCTAAGGACATATCTATTGCATTAAACTCTCCCATAGAAAAAGTTTCTTAATTTATTAATGAAGTAAAAATAACAACTGAAAGAAATATCTGTCTTCTAGTTTTTAAAATACTTCTGTTTTCTTATCAAATGAAGAAAATCAGTCAAGAATTATAGAATTAAAAACAAATAAGAGTTGGGGGGGAGGAGGGGCAAGATGATCAACTAACAGCAGCTTCTGATGGAGGCTCCTGTCCAAAAGGAAAGGTAACGTCCAGAAATAGTCCAATTAAACTGAAGACTGGGAGCCCAGCCAAGAGAGAGATGATAACGGTAGGATACCTCTGCTAAGGCAAGCTGCGACTCCAAGGAACCAAGCTTCAGGTACAAAATTCATCTGGAAGGAGGAATGTCTGTCCCTTCCCCCAAGAAAGCTGTGGTTTTTCTTTGTTTTTCTGTCTCCTTTCTTTTCTCTCTTCATTTGCTCCTGTGGGTTTTCTATGGACAAGCAGTGAACTGTGGACCTCTTGCTTCACCCCATAGGTGAGTGCTATGGGAAGTGAGGACTACATCCTCAGAGGGACCCTGCTCTGACTTTGAGCACTACCTTACTAGGCAGAAATATCAAACTAAGGTGTCCCCTGCCATTCTGAACTTCCAGTACACCCTTCTTCCCTTACCTGATGAACCAGAAGCCTAACCCCTGCTGAGACTGAAGGAGGAAGTTCTCAAGAAGTACCTCCCTCCCCGCCTTCCTGGTGAAGAAGCCCCCAGCAAGAGATTCCAGGGGCTGCACCGAGCACCCCCACCCACCCACCAGGATCTCTGCCATCAGCCATGTGGCCTCACGCCCTGCACCAGCCCAGGCCTCCGAGCCTCGCACCTTCCAGCACTCCACAACCCCTGGCCAGGAACTCCGGGTGCCACACAACCTACGTCCTCCCTCCTGGATCCTTCCTTCCTCTACACTGGACCGCTGGTCTGGCTAGGGACTCTGGTAGCTTCACACCCTCTGGAGCCCTCCCTGCCTCTGCGCAGAGCCCTTCTCCTGGCCAAATATTGCTGGAGCCTCAGGCTCTCTGTGCCAAAGGAACCCGGTGCCAGGCACTCCCAGAACCTAGTGCGCCACCACCCCCGCCCTGTTGCTGGATCCGGGTGTGTCACACTCTAGAGCTGCTCCCACAACCAGAACTTCCTGGTTGGGGCAGTCCCAGAGGAGCTACACAGAGTCACTCCCTACAAAGATCCAGCAACAATAGAGTGATACCGCTGGGGTCTAATCTTAGAGAGACACCTCTCCAACTTTGAGGATAGCCCAAGACAATGGTGAAAAATGATCATGAGGCAAAATAAATGGAAAAACTTTGGCAATATGAATAATCAGAGTAGATCAACTCCCTCAAGGAAAAAAAAGGCAGATACAGCATAAGATTGCATGCATAAATGAGTAGCTGAGATGTCAGAAATTGAATTCAGAATCTGGATAGCAAATAAGATCAAATTAGAATTCCAAGCAGTAATCCAAAAGATGTCTCAAGAATTCAACGAATTCAAAGACCAAATGACCAAAGATTTTGACACATAGAGACAAAAAGTTGCAGCCCTCAAAGATCTGAGAAATACAGTAGAATCCCTCAGTAACAGAATGGAGCAAGTGGAAGAAAGGATTTCTGGTACTGAAGACAAAGCTTTTGAACACTCACAAACTCTCAAGAGGAAGAGAAATGGAGGGCAAAAACAGATCACTCTCTCAGAGAGCTCTGGGATAATTAGAAGAAAACCGATATTCCTTTTATAGGGATTCCCAAAAGTGATGAAGTGGCTCCACAAGGCACAGAGTCTCTTCTCCATGAGATTATGAAAAATAACTTTCCAGACATGCCAAGGGATTCTGAAATTCAGATAACAGACAGTTTCAGAACCCCAGCACAACTCAACCTGAATAAGACATCCCCCAGACACATCATAATCAATTTCACGAAAGTTAATATGAAGGAGAAAAGAAAGAAAACCATAACCTACAAGGGGAAGAATATTAGAATAACTGCAGATCTCTCTGCTGAAACCTTTCAAGCTAGAAGAGGGTGGTCATCGAATTTTAACATCCTAAAACAAAATAACATTCAACCCAGGATCTGGAACCCAGCTAAACTGAGTTTCATTTATAATGGAGAAATTAAATACTTTAATGACATTCACATGTTGAAGAAATTTGCCATAACTAAACCAGCTCTCCAGGATATTCTCAGACCTATCCTCCATAAAGACCAGCGTAATCCTCCAACACAAAAGTAAACCCACCCAGAAAATTTTGTCCATATTCCAACTTCCATAGTCACAAAAGGAATGAAAATGTCCACCGGACTCTTGAAAGCCTTATCAATATTCTTAATTAATATGAATGGTTTAAATTGTCCTCTAAAGTGTCACAGGTTGGCTGACTGGATACAAAAACTCAAGCCAGATATCTGCTGCATACAAAAATCTCATCTTACCTTAAAAGATAAATATAGACTCAAGGTGAAGGGATGGTCATCTGTATTCCAGGCAAATGGAAAGCAAAAAAAAGAAGGCATTGCAATTCTATTTGCAGATACAATAGGCTTTAAGCCAACCAAAATAACGAAGGATAAGGATAGATACTTCATATTTGTTAAAGGTAATACTCAATATAATATTTCAATTATTAATATTTATGCACCCAACCAGAATGCACCTCAATTTATAAGAGAAACTCTAACAGACATGAGCAACTCGATTTCCTCCAGCTCCATAGTAGTTGGAGATTTTAACACCCCTTTAGCAGTGCTGGATAGATCCTCAAAAAAGAAGATAAGCAATGAAATTATAGATTTAAACTTAACCATTCAGCATCTGGATTTAACAGACATCTACATAACATTTCATCCCCCCAAAAACTGAATACACATTCTTCTTATCAGTCCACGGAACATACTCCACAGTTGACCACATCCTAGGTCACAAATCTAACCTCAGCATATTTAAAAAAATAGAAATTATTCCTAGTATCTTCTCAGAACCTCATGGAATAAAGTTGAACTCAATAACAACTGGAATCTGCATACATACAAAAACATGGAAGCTAAAGAACCTTATGCTGAAGGATAGATGGGTTATACACGAGATTTAGAAGGAAATTACCAAATTCTTGGAAAAAAATGACAACGAAGACATGAATTATCAGAACCTCTGGGATCCTGCAAAGGCAGTTCTAAGAGGGAAATTTATAGCACTGCAAGCCTTTCTCAAGAAAATGGAAAGAAAGGAAGTTAACAACTTAATGGGGCATCTCAAGAAACTAGAGAAGGAAGAACATCCCAAACCCAGCAGAAGAAAAGAAATAACCAAAATCAGAGAAGAATTAAATGAAATTGAAAACAAAGAATTATACAATAGATCAATAAATCCAAAAGTTGGTTTTTTGAAAAGATCAATAAAATAGGTAAACCTTTGGCTAACCTAACCAGGAAAAAGAGAGTAACATCTCTAATTTCATCAATAATAAATTGTAAAGACAAAATAACAACAGACTCCTCAGAAATTCAAAAAATCCTTAATGAACATTACAAGAAACTTTACTCTCAGAAATATGAACATCTGAAGGAAATCGACCAATACTTGGCAGCATGCCACCTACCAAGACTTAGCCGGAATAAAGTGGAAATTTTGAATAGGTCTATATTAAGTTCTGAAATAGCATCAACTATACAAAATCTTCCTAAAAAGAAAAGCCCAGGACCAGATAGCTTCAGGTCAGAACGCTACCAAACCTTTAAAGAAGAACTAGTACCTACATTACTAACCTCTTCCAAAATATAGAAAAAGAAGGAATACTACCCAACAAATTCTAGGAAGCAAATATCACCTTGATCCCTAAATCAGGGAAAGACCCAACAAGAAAAGAAAATTATAGACCAAGATCACTAATGAATATTGATGCAAAAATACTCAGTAAGATCCTAACAAACAGAATCCAACAACACATCAAACAAATTATACACCATGAAAAGTAGACTTTATCCCAGGGTCTCAAGGCTGGTTCAACATATGTAAATCTATTAACATAATTAAGCACATAAACTAATTAAAAAGTAAAGACCATATGATTCTCTCAGTTGATGTAGAAAAAGCTTTTGATAATATCCAGCATCCCTTCATGATCAGAACCCTTAAGGAAATTAGTATAGAAGGGACATTTCTTAAACTTATAGAGGCCATCTACAGCAAACCCATAGCCAATATCGTATTGAATGAAGTTAGATTGAAATCATTTCCACTCAGATCAGGAACCAGACAAGGTTGCCCATTGTCTCCATTTCTCTTTAACATGGTAATGGAAGTATTTAGCCATTGCAATTAGAGAAGAAAGGCAATCAAGTGTATCCACATGAGTCAGAAGTGATCAAAGTTTCACTCTTTGCAGATGATATGACTGTAAATCTGGAAAACACTAGGGATTCTACTACAAAACTTAAAAGTGATCAAGGAATACAGCAATGTCTCAGGCTACAAAATCAACACCCATAAATCTGTAGCCTTTATATATATCCACAATAGCCAAGCCAAAATACAGTCAAGGACTCTATTCCTTTCACAGTAGTGCCAAAGAAGATAAAAAATTTGGGAGCATACCTAACAAAGGACGTGGAAGATCTCTATAAAGAGAACTACGAATCTTTAAGAAAAGAAATAGCTGAAGATGTTAGCAAATGGAAAAACATACCATGCTCATGGCTGGGAAGAATCAACATTGTTAAAATGTCTATACTACCCAAAGCAATATATAATTTTAATGCAATTCTTATTAAAGCTCCATTGTCATATTTTAAAAATATCGAAAAATAATACTTCATTTTATATGGAATCATAAAAAAACTCAAATAGCCCAGACATTACTCAGAAATAAAAACCAAGCAGGAGGAATCATACTACCAGCTCTCAGACTATACTATAAATCAATAGTGATCAAAAAAGCATGGTACTGGCACAAAAACAAAGAATTTGATGGCTGGAACAGAATATAGAACCAAGAGATCAATCCAGCTTCTTACTGTTATTTGATCTTTGACAAGCCAATTAAAAACATTCAGTGGGGAAAAGATTCCTTATTTAACAAATGGTGCTGAGTGAACTGGCTGGCAACCTGTAAAAGACTGAAACAGGACCCACACCTTTCACCATCAACTAGCACAGACTCTCACTGGATAAAAGATTTAAACTTAAGACATGAAAATATACAAATACTTGAAGAAAGTGCAGGAAAAACTCTTGAAGGAATCGGCCTGGGTGAATATTTTATGAGGAGGACTTTCTAGGCAATTGAAACAGTGTCAAAAATACACTACTGGGACCTGATCAAACTAAAAAGCTTCTGCACAGCCAGGAACATAGTAAGTATAGCAAGCAGACAGCCCTCAGAATGGGAGAAAATATTTGCAGGTTATACCTCTGATAAAGGATGAATAACTAGAATCCATAGAGAACTTAAACATATGAGCAAGAAAAGAACAAGTGATCCCATCTCAGGGCAGGCAAAGGACTTGAAAAGAAACTTCTCTAAAGAAGACAGACACATGATCTATAGACACATGAAAAAATGCTTATGATCCTTAATAATCAGAGAAATGCAAATCAAAACTACTTTGAGATATCACCTAACCCCAGTAAGAGTAGCCCACATAACAAAATCCCAAAACCAGAGATGTTGGCATGGATGTGGAGAAAAGGGCACACTTTTACACTGCTGATGGGAATGCACACTAATTAGTTCCTTTTGGAAGGATGTTTGGAGAATACTTAGAGATCTAAAAATAGACCTGCCATTTGATCCTATAATTCCTTTACTTGGTATATACCCAGAAGACCAAAAATCACAATATAACAAAGACATCTATAGCAGAATGTTTATTGCAGCCCAATTCATAATTGCTAAGTCATGGAAGAAACCCAAGTGCCCATCGACCCATGAATGGACTAGCAAATTGTGGTACATGTATACCATGGAATACTATGCAGCCTTAAAGAAAGATGGAGACTTTACCTCTTTCATGTTTACATGGATGGAGCTGGAACATATTCTTCTTAGC
>CAUYPK010096290.1:0-41514 GCA_963574355.1 Loris lydekkerianus
GAATCATTTCTTAAACTTTGCTTTGAGTATATCCCAAAGATCATGTCCGGCCGCCGCGATGTGGGAGGGGTGGGACGCCTGGGGGGGCCCACCTGGCGGGGGGGGTGGGGGGGCCGGGGGATCAACCAGACGCCAGTCTTGTTTGACGGGTGTTGTTTTTTTTTTTTTTTTTTTTTGGGGGGGGGGGATATTATCTTTGGGATATACTCAAAGCAAAGTTTAAGAAATGATTCGCTTGAAAGCCTGGAACAGAAGTACACACCTATAATCCTAGAGTTTTGGGAAGCTGAGGCAGAAGATCATTGGAGGCCAGGAGTTCAAGAACAGCATAGGCCACAGACTGAGACAACCATCCCTACAAAAAATAGAATTTTTTTGTAGTCCCAGCTACATGGGAGGCAAGGAGTCTGAGGTGACGATGAGCTATGATGATTCAATGACACTAATGTACTCTAACCTAGCCTAGGCAAGAGGGCAGGACTCTGGAGTGAGGAGAGGAAGGGTAGGGAAGGGGGAGGAAGGGGGAGGAAGGGGGGGAGGGGGGAGGAAGGGGGAGGGGGAGGGGGAGGGGAGGAGGGGGGAGGGGACAGGGGGAGGGGGGACAGGGGGAGGGGGGAAGGGGAGGCAGGGGGGAGGAGGGGGGGAGAAGGGGGAGAAGGGAATGGGGAAGGGAGGGGGAGAGGATAAAAGAGGGTAGGGAGGAGAGAAGGAAAAAAAGGAAAGGGAAAAGACAGAAAAAAGATTCTCTTGGGGACTCATTTTGGGACACAGTGTGAGAGCATGAGTGAACTGCTTTCTGCACATTCTCCTGTCAACTCTAACTCCTTTCTGGGGGGCAGCTCCTCTCCAGGCACACCTCTGAATCAGCCCAAGACCCCTTAAAAGAAAAGAACAAGTGAACAAATGTCCAAACAGGGAAGAACAACAACAACAATAATTAAAATGTAAACTAGCCAGGTATTGTGGCGGGCATCTGTACTAGCTACTCAGGATGCTGAGGCAAAAGGATCGCTCAAAACCCAGGAGTTTGCAGTTGCTGTGAACTATGACACCAGGGCACTCTACCAAAGGCAACAGAGTGAGACTATCTTTAAAAAAAAGTATTTCCCAAGGGGTCTGCTTTAAGTTTTATGCCACAGAAAGCATCATAAAACCCTTGTTTGGCTGTTTTCTATAAATTCTCCATGAAGAAGCTACTTACGATGTAAAATGCACACAGGCAGGCATGCACACACACACAGTGTAAAAGAACAAACACACGGGGCACAGGCCATCTCAGTGTTCACAGGCTTTCAGTGCCATAGCCACATCAGTTTCATGAAGCAAGAAATACCTCCTGGATCTTGACAACAGGAGAAATACTGGCTGACCCAGATATCTGAGCCTGTCATCAATTAGCTGTAGAAACAATACCTATAAGCCACAGTCCACTGTAGTGGTTAAAAGCAAGGGCTTTGGAGTAAGACAAATTAGAGTGAGTTCCGGCTTTTCCCTTTACAAGTTACAAGATTCTAAGCAAGTGACTTAACTTCTTTAAAAATTCCACTTCCTCCAAGTACAAAATGGAGACAGTAAGATCTGCGTCACAGAGTTAATGTAAGGATTAAATGTAATAATCCAAGTAAGATGCCAGCTACAGAACCTGGAAAACAGTAACATGGACCCAAAGTGAGTTATTACTATGTGGTACCATCCAAACAAGGTCAGTGATAGACTTAGCATTGATGAAATTAAGCCACAATACCTGCTCCTAGATGGGTATTAACAAGAAAGATGCCATCATAATTCCCAACAAGTACATGGGCTGGAATAAAGAGCACCCTCAACTAAGTGCCCCTTGCAGACAGGCCACCCTGCAAGGGCTTCTAAGAACAAGACATGCACAACAGATTTTTCCTATCCTCAATGACCTGAAATTAGAGCACTGTGTAACCAAAGATGTTACAGCTCAAACTGAAACTCCAACTCAACAATATCCTAATGCTCAAGATTAGAACAGAAATTTTTTTTGAATCCTGAGCCATCTAATACAAACCATTAAAGCCTAATTACAGTATTACATCAAGTGCTACAGCATGTGTTTAATCTTTTCCAAAATTAACACGGGCCAGAAAACAGACTTGCATTTTGCCACAGAGATACATACCTAGACATGCCCCGCCCCTGTATACAAAGGCTGTGAGAAGCTTCTAATATACATCTGTTTACCCATGAAAGACCCTAAACATTAGGCTTAGTCAATCCCGCCAGTCACCTGGCCAAATTCCCTCCCTACAGAGTCTCAGTCCAGTATGTTACACAGACAACCAGCATTTGCCACACACATTTACGGAGCAAAAACTACAAGCTAAATATTTCACGATTTTAAGTAAATAGAAAATAGAAAAAAAGATTCATTTTCTGCATTCTAAAGAGCTCATACAGCTTGGCTGCCGTACTAAAAAGAGTGATAAAGGGGATGGACTTCACAGTCAGAAACCACTGGATATCAAGGCCAGTTCCACTGTAGCTGAGGCATATTCATTACATTCTCTGAGCCTCGAGATCCTTGGGCATAGACGGAAAACTAAGACTACACACAGTTCAAAGCTGTGTGAGGCCTCACTACTCACATATCCAACGTGGCTCCAGGCCTGGCATGGCAGTGCATGCCTGTAATCCTAGCATTTTGGGAGGACAAGGCAGGAGGATCACTTGAGACTAAGAGTTCAAAACAAGCCTACGCAACACAGCAAGAGCCCACCTCTACAAAAATATTCAAAAATTAGCCAGATGCGGTAACATGCACCCATAGTCCTCACTACTTGAGAGGATGACGTAGGAGGATGGCCAAGAGTCTGAGGTTACAGTGAGCTAGGTAGGATCTCACTCCTGCACCCCAGACTGAGTGACAGAGCAAGACCCTATCTTTTAAAGAAAAAAAAAAAAGACTCCAAATAAAGTTTCCTTAGCTGGGTTTTCCTGAGGATACCAAGTCACCCTCTAGCTAATCTTGTTGCTCATCTTTTTTCACAATCCCACCAAAACTTATCTTCTTCAGAACCTCAAATCGGATCCAATCCTTTCCTTTTATGTATTTTCCCACCCCTGCCCAAGACTCAAAGTAAGCATTTCGGAAAGAGTATTAAAAATTAAGGGCTCTAGGCCAGGTGCAGTGGCTCACACCTGTAATCCTAGCACTCTGGGAGGCCAAGGTAGGTCAATTGCCTGAGCTCAGGAGTTCAAGACCAGCCAGGGCAAGAACGAGACTCTGTCTCTACTAAAAATAGAAAAACTAAAGAAAATAAATACATAAATAAAAATAAAAATAGAAAAACTAGCCAGGTGTGGTGACTCACACCTGTAATCCCAGCACTGTGGGAGGCTGAGGAGGAAGAATTGCTTGAGCTCAGGAGTTCCAGATTTGCATTAGCGAGAGTGAGACCCCAACTCATTAAAAAAAAGAAAGAAAGAAAAGAAAAGGCTCGGCGCCTATAGCTCAGCGGCTAGAGCGCCAGCCACAAACACAGGGTCTGGTGGTTTCAAAACCAGTCCAGGCCTGCCAAACAACAATGACATAGTAACAACAACAAAAAAACATAGCCAGGCGTTGTGGCAGGTGCCTGTAGTCCCAGCTACCTGGAAGGCTGAGGCAAGAGAATTGCTTAAGCCCAAGAATTTGAGGTTGCTGTGAGCTGTTCACCCCAGCACTCTACCAAGGGTGACAAAATGAGACTGTCTCAAAAAAACAAAACTAAGAACTCACGTTCAATTCACTTACAAGTAAGCTATTTCTGACAATAATGAATTAAGAGAAAGCTACAAACTAGAACCCTGAAACAGTGTAGGAACATAACAAGTCTGTGCAAGCCGATACAGAGAACAGACAAAAGATTGAAAAAAAAAAAGGAAAATCCATCCCTAGCACTCAAAAAACCAATAGTTGGCCAAAAGATGATCATTTTTATATATGAACAAGAGCACATTCTATATAAAAAGGCAGCCTCCAATTTCATTGTCTTTTTTTTTTTTTTCTTGAGACAGAGCCCAGGCTAGAGTACAGTGGCGTCAGGCAACCTCAAACTCCTCAATTCCAGCCATCCTCCTGCCTCAGCCTCCTTGAGTAACTAGAATTACAGGCTCCCACCGGGCTGATTTTTTTCTATTTTTAGTTGAGACAGTCTCACTCTTGCTCAGACTGGTCTCAAACTCCTGAGCTCAAGCAATTCTGCCTCCGCCTCCCAGAGTGTTGGGATGCAGGCGTGAGTCATCCTGCTCAGCCCAATTTCCTTGTTTTTTTGTGTCCAGCCTGTTAAACTTGTCTAATAAACACATGTAGCTCATTTCTCACTTTACTCATTCAATTAATGGTTTTGTCAATGGATTTTGCTTACAGTGACATTCTCTAGAAAGCACTGATTTTTTTTTTTTTTTTTTTTTTTTTTTGTGGCAGAGTCTTACTTTATTTCTTCCACTAGACTGCCGTGCCATCATAGCTCACAGCAAACTCTAAGGCTCAAGCAATTCTCTTGCCTCAGCCTCCCAAGTAGCTGGGACAACAGGTACCCACCACAATATCTGGCTATTTTTAGAGATGGGGTCTTGCTCTTCCTCAAGCTGGTCTCCAACTATAAGCTCAAGCAATCTATCTGCCTCAGCCTCCCAGAGTGTTGGGATTACTGGAGTGAGCAAAGCATTACTTTTTTTTTTTTTTTTAAACAACGTCTCATTATGTCGCCCTCGGTAGAGTGCCATGACGTCACAGCTCACAGCAACCTCCAACTCATGGGCTTAAGTGATTCTCTTGCATCAGCCTCAAGTAGCTGGGACTACAGGCATCCACCACAATGCCCAGCTATTTTTCTGTTGCAGTTGTTTAACTGGCCAGGGCCGGGTTCGAACCTGCCACCCTCAGTGTGTATGGCTGGTGCCATAACCACTGTGCTACGGGCACCAAGCCACAAAGCATTACATTTTAAAATGAGAAATACCTTCACTAGATACAAGCGATGGCTAATGTTGTATCACATTTACCTTTATGGTTCCTACTGTAACAGACTCTTCTGTGGTGTCTCATGAGCCCTCTGACTACCTTCACTGAAAACAACTGTCACCTATTTAGAGTTAAGAATATAGGGCCAGGGCAGTGCCTATGGCTCAGTGGGGTAGGGCGCTGGCCCCATGTGCCAGAGGTGGTGGGTTCAAACCCAGCCCAGGCCAAAAAACAAAGAATATAGGGCCAGATGTGATGACTCACACTTGTAATATCAGTACTTGGTGAGGCCAAAGCAGAAGAAATGCTTGAGGCAAGAAATCTGAGACGAGTGTGGACAGCATAGCAAGATCCCATCTTAATTAAGCTGGGCATGGTGGCACACACCTGTAGTCCCAGCTACTTGGGAGGTTAAGGCAATAGGATCCTTTGAGCCCTGGAGTACAGTAAGCAATGATTGTGCCACAGCCCTCTAGCCTGGGAATCAGAGAAAGACCCTTCTCAAAAAACAACAAAAAATAACAAACCCACCTCTAAGTCACAGCTGATTAAACAAGATCACTTAGATTTTTGATCTTAAGAGCCTGAATTGAGGAATATAGGTGATGTCCACTAGTATTTTATGGGAGGACATGGAAATACAGAGGCCATGGGACAGCAGTATCACACAGCAGGCCATGTCCACAGGAAAGAAGTTCTACCAATTGGGAAGCACAAGGAGACAACCGAGAACTTGGGGTCCTGAAAGAAGGTAGCTAAGAGTGAGACGATGCCTGAGTTCCTCATGTCAAGGCCCCCAACAGCTGCCCCCTCTGTGCCTTACAATGAGCTCGCTTTCTTATTCTATTAACTTGATTGTGTGTCCTATGTTTCATGCAAACTCTAAACAGTCTAGTCTTTTAAGGCCATCCCATATGAATTTTGCCTCTAAGGAGCTACCACTTCTTGTCCACCCACCTCACTGCAGCCACCTGGGCCACAGGTGTCCTCAGTCATTATTCCATGTGAAGGCTGCCAAGTGAGACCGACTCCAATGCAGTTGCCCCGTGACCACTGGCACTGGTATCCCAAGTGAGACGGACTCCAATGCAGTTGTAGTTACTCGGTAACCACTGATACTGGTATCTCACATAGTTGTCCTCAGTCCATTCACCCACTCATTCCAAGGTCCTTCAGGGGGCGCCCTCCTCTCAGCACCACAGACCACTGATCACCTGATTCCTGCCATCTGGTGCTTGCGCGTATCCATTTGTGCTGCGTCCTTGTGCTCTCCCAGTTCTTGCCTAGTTCACTGGACTTGTGACCATCCATCTCTGTTTGGCCTTCTGATACCCTCCTGAGGTCTGCCTGCCTAGTCTTTGACTCCTAACCTAGTCTGACTCTTGGCATGTGCCAGCAAGGCTCCTGACTCACAGCCCCAGCTACATTCTGAACTCACTTCCAACTCTGAAGAACTCCCACTCTTCCAACTCCCTTCCTCCAGGGTGGCCCCACCGCCTTTCCTGTCCTGACACCCAGGCCTGTGCCTCTTCTTCCAAACCCACCCTACTCCCCTTCTAACAACCTGCAACTCCATAGCACCCACACTCACATGCCCAGAGCAGACACTCTCACCCATGACAGACATAGAAGTCTGCACAGAACCAGGGAGCAAATGGATTTAGCCACCAATTGATAAATTATATTTAATGTACCAAGATTCATGTATCACAGAACTCTCAGCATCCATCCAGATGTCCAAAAAGATCTAACTCAACTTGAATTTCTATGTAGTGCTAGACCTTTTTGAAGAAATGGAGGTTAACTACCTCATGCAAAGATATCATTTTATTACTGTATGTGGGTCATTACAAAAGGTTTGAGATACACAAAAATGAAGAAATGTAAAATCTGGGTTCCCATAGCACAGTGGTTAGAGCTCTGGTCCCATGCACTGTGCCTGGCAGGTTCAAACCTGGCCTGGGCCTGCTAAACAAAAAACAAAAACAAACGAACAACAAAAAAAAAAAATGTAAAATGCATGTGGTTAGAAACAAAGTCCTCCCAGTGATGCCAATAAGCCAAGCAAGCTGAAACTTGCACAGATGAACCAGAAAGGACACTGTCGATTGTGTTTCTTAAAAGTGAATAATGGACGTGTGGCGCCTGTGGCTCAAAGAGGTAGGGCGCTGGCCCCATATCCTGGAGGTGGTGGGTTCAAACCCAGCCCTGGCCAAAAACTACAAAAAAAAAAAAAAAGTGAATAATGGACCATAACACATTCTGTCTCAAAACTTCCCCAGTGACCCATGTGACAGATTTAATCCATGTGTCTTCCTAAAGTAAAAAACAAAACAAAATAAAAATACTGGGCGGCACCCATGGCTCAAGCACTAGGGCACCGGCCCCATATACCCACCCAGGGTGGTGGGTTCAAGCCTGGCCCTGGCCAAAACTGCAAAAAAAGAAAAAAAAACATGGTGACTAAAGTTTTCCAGTCTCTTACAGTTCAAACACGTAATATACTGAACTCCTTCCTACAAACCCAACTTCTGGTTTGGCCCAGGCCCCTGTGTAACACCTTCCCCAGGATAGCTGGACCCAAGCACTCAGTGGTGGCCAGTTTCACCTTGTGCTGAAGTGGTGTGATTAGCCATTTCCAACACTGTCATGTGAGGTGGCTCTAGTAACCCCCATTCTAAGGAAAAGTCCCAAGTTACCTCGAATCCTTATCAGGCAAGGGTGCAGAAACAGTCTCTCACTAGATAGGAAATCCCTGAACCAAACACGGCAGTCACTCTGATGTGCTCATATAAGGCCTGACAGTCTTCACGAGTCACACAACAGGTACCTGAATCTCATCTCAAAATTACCCTCTGTCTCATCAGACTACAAGCAGCAAGGAGTCGGTGGGATCAAGATACCAAAGCCAGGCTTGGTGCCTGTAGCTCAGTGAGTAGGGTGCCAGCCACATACAATAAGGCTGGCGGGTTTGAGCCCCGCCTGGGCCTGCTGAACAACAATGACAACTGCAACCAAAAAATAGCCGGCATTGTGGCAGGCACCTGTAGTCCCAGCTACCTGGGAGGCTGAGGCAAGAGACACACTTGAGCCCAAGAGTTTGATGTTGCTGTGAGCTGTGATGACACAGCACTCTACCAAGGGCAACAAATTGAGACTCTGTCTCAAAAAAAAAAAAAAAAAAAGGTTCCAAAGCTGGAACAAAGCAGGAAGGTAAGAAGAGAAATAAACCTAGGACCCAGGCAGATCCCAAGAACCAGAAATCAGTGTCCAAGCTACAACTGGGCATGGAGGACCAGGTCTAGCCCTATTTGCACTCGCTGTTAGCAGCATGTACCAACCCAAGGGGTGAGCCCCTGTGAAGTCAGTCAGGCATGACTGGGGAATCAGATCACTCTGCCAGCAGAGAGGAAGCAAGGCAGGCAGAGTCGAGACCCCTGCTACTGAAACTGACAGTCCCTGGACCAGTGTGCATTTAGAAATGCACAACACTGAGGCCACCGCAGCCCTGCAGAATTATTATCTGTATTTTAACAAGATACCCAGAGCATCTGTATGCAAATTAAAAGTATGAGAAGTGCAGTCTGGATAACAAGGGCACCTAAGGTGCCACCAGGGACCCTGGGGGACAGGTATGGGACATGAGCAGCAACTAGGAGCTTTTACAGGGGAAAAGTACGTAGTAAGAAGCAGTGCAGTGCAGTCAGGGAAGAACTTCAAAGCTGGCCCAATCTTGGTTTAAATCCAGGGTCAATCACTTACAAGCAGGGCAAATTTTGGTTAATCACTCAACCTCTCTGCATCTCCAGAGGGACTTTTAGTTACAGCCTCACAGGGGACAGTGATGCAAGGCATCCAGCAAGCATAAACTCTGTCATTCCCTTTCCATCATGAAGCAGATGGCAACTCAATAGCAGGACTGTGAGGACTCTGTGATTGAAACAGATGAATTAGGAACACCTGGGAGAGAAAAAGGGCCCGAGCTAGAGAAGTTTCTCACAGTTATCACACTATCCTTCCAAAGGAGGGGCTCCCTATCAATAAATATGAATACTGCAGGGCACCGGAGAAATTTCATTGCTAAATTTATTTAATGTCCATCCAACATTCCAGACCAGCACTACCCACTAGAAATATAATGCAAGCCACGCAAATGGTTTTACATTTTCTAGTAGTCACATTTTTTAAAAGAGGGGGGAAAAGGGATGGGAGCAAAATAAATTTAACAATTGTATTTAACCAAAATATCCAGAGTATTATTAGTTCAATATAAAAAGCTAATGAGATATCTTCTGTCAAAATCTGGTGTGTATCTTATACTTTGAGCTCATCTCAATTAGGGCTAGCCATGTTTTCATTGCTTGGCAGACATATGGCTACTTGGCCACCATACTAGACAGAGTGATTAGAGATAAAATAATTATTTGTAGATCTCTCAGATCCCTGCTCCACTCAATCTTCTGTCCAGCCCCAATCCCAGCGTGCAAAGCATGAATATCTACCCAGCGACTGTCAAACACAGGAAGCAAAGTGTCCAGGAAAAAGATAGAACCCAGGCTTTTGCTAACCCAGCATATTTTCACAATCAAGTTTTTGTTATGTTTTAAACTTTAATCAACATAAATTATACCAAAAGACAACCTTAAGTTCAGCCCCTCAATGGTTGGGCTAAATTTTTCTAGGAGCAAAGAAGTTCAAGTCCAAAACTTGGGCAAGATTCTCCAACTACAAAGGAAAGTACAGCCAAGTAGGAACAAGCATCCACTACCCCCATGCCTACATTTCACCTACTTTTAACCAGATGCAGGGCAGCTGTAACTGAAGCCCTGGATGTGAGGCGGGAGGCGTACACACACTGTCTGTGTTTTCATGGTCAAAAACAAACATCTACTTGCAAATGAAGTAAGGCAGGACAGGAGACACAATGCCCTCTAAGAAAGAAAAAGAGAAGAAAAAAAAAAAAAATGCTGGGGCCAAGACCATTCTCCTCAAGCAGAGATGGAAGAACAGAGAATAGGTACAATTTTAGGGCTTTCCCCTCTGCCAAGCACTGGATATGCATTTACTCCTCATATGGCTTAGAATTTAAGGTCCCAGGGCTACTAAGTGGCAGAACACAGGTTTAGGCAAACAGGTGTGTGTTGTTGAGAGCTACGCAGAGGCACCCAAAAATCTAATCTCCGTAGCCTTACCACTCAGATTTAACTGAACACTCAGCATCATCAGTTTGCAAACTGACCCTTCCGCTCTTGCTATGTTAAGTCAGCGAGACGGCTAAGGACCAGCTTGTCCATAAGTACCTGCGTGAGGCTTAATTTGATTAACTCATGCTGGGCAGCGCCTGTGGCTCAGTGAGTGGGGCGCCAGCCCCATATACGGAGGGTGGCGGGTTCAAACCCAGCCCCAGCCGAACTGCAACAAAAAAATAGCTGGGTGTTGTGGCAGGCACCTGTAATCCCCGCTACTTGGGAGGCTGAGGCAAGAGAATAGCCTAAGCCCAGGAGCTGGAGGTTGCTGTGAGCTGTGTGATGCCACGGCACTATACTGAGGGCAATAAAGTGAGACTCTGTCTCTACCAAAAAAAAAAAAAAAAGAGAGAGAGAAAAAAGAGACGATTAACTCATGGTTTGGGGCTCATATGATACAAGGATAATGAAAATGAATGAACTGGATTAAATACCATCCAAACACTTAATAAATCTGGAAGGCAGGGAGAAAGTCAGGGCAGTGGCCTGACATTAGGAGCGCAGAGTGCTGAGCTCTAGTTTCAAACCTGCTGTGAACTACCCAATGGCCCCTGTCCCCCAGTTTGGGCTCAACGTAGAAAATGAAGATCCTTTAAAACAGACAGTTTTTGAATTTTCTTAACTCTTAAAGTTTTTCAACAATCTAATTGTTACAATTCACAACCCTAGAAATAATTTCTTCCTCCCAGAAGAAAAAGATAAAATCAATACCCATTACCAGCACCATGAGTTAGCCTTTAGAAAGGAGGAGTCTGTGTCCCCAAAAGCAAAGGCTGATGAGGAGAAAACAGTCAAGAACTTCAACACCCCATTTTATCATTAAGTCTCTGTAGATCTGAAAGCTCTAATTATGTAAAGTTGTAGTAACAGACTGAAAACAATTTATAAAAACCGTATGTCGGGGCTGGGTGCAGTGGCTCATGTCTGTAATTCTAGCACTCTGGGAGGCCAAGCGGGTAGATCACCTCAGCTCAGGAGTTCAAGACCAGCCTGAGCCAGAGTGAGACCCTTCTCTAAAAATAGCCAGGCAGTATGACAATTACTCAGGAGGCTGAGCCAAGAAGATCACTTGAGCCCAAAAGTTTGTGGTTGCTGTGAGGTGTGTCACCACGGCACTCTACCAAGGACATGACAAAGTGAAACTGTCTTAAAAAAAAAAAAAAAAAAAAAGCCTTTGGGGGGGACTGGCACATGTGGCTCAGTGGGTAGGGCACTAGCCCCATATACCAAGGGTGGCAGATTAAAACCCGGCCCCGACTGAACTGCAACAAAAAAATATGGCCGGGTGTTGTGGCAGGCACCTGTGGTCCCAGCTACTTGGGAGGCTGAGGCAAGAGAATCGCCTGGGCCCAGGAGTTGGAGGTTGCTGTGAGCTGTGATGCCACAGTGCTCTACTGAGGGCGATAAGTGAGACTCTGTCTCTACCAAAAAAAAAAAAAAAAAAAAAATTGGGGGCCCCAAAGACCTTCTTTAAAGAGGAATCCTTAGCAGGGAGTATGTGAGAGTCAACTAAAATAAACCCTCTTTGAGTTTGTCAAAAAATAACTTATTTCTGTCTCCAAATTTACAGAATTTGCTCTCCCTCCCCCTTCTAAAACAGCCAGAATTGAGAACTTCCTACATGTAGAAGATGATGCAAAGAATCCTTTAAACTGTGTTTATTTATTGTTGGCACAAAAGATTCTTCTTGGCACCACTTTCGATTTGCTTTGATTTTCTCACCCTTGTCAAAGAACACATAAAACCTCTCTCCATCCCTTCTTTCCCATCTGCATCCTCACCCTAGAGACCAGGGAAATTGTTCGGGTCTTCCCGACATGCTATTTCTGATGCAGACACAGACTCTCTTCTCTGTGCTGACTAAAGTCAGGAAAATCTCTACTGCACATTCTCACGACAACGACAGTCATCAACTGTCCCCTCTAACTGAGCACCATGAGTTCTCTTTGCTGCTGCCACCTCTGGGAACCTTCTAGTCTTCATACCCCTAACACAACTTCCACATCACCCCCTGTCCACCAGTGGTGCCCCAACCCCCAAGGCAGAATAGCACACTGACAAGAGCGTCCTTCAAATCCTGTCTCTACTACCCTTTATGAGCCAGGGACTTTGGCCAGGGTCTCCGCCTCAGTTTCCCCAACAGTACCATGGGGATAAGAGTATACAGCTCATCTTGTTCCATATTAAATGAGATAACAGAATAGCTGAGCATGGTAGTGCACATTCACAGTCCCAGCTAATCCAGAGGTTGAGGAGAGATCACTTGAGGCCAGGAATTCAAGTCTAGCCTGGACACCATAGCAAGACCCCATCACTTAAAAAAAGAAGATAACATAAGTAAAAGGCCACTACCCTCTGCACCGCACAAGTGTTAACTACTAATAGCATCTGTGGGCATACGGTAGAGACAGAATCTGGCTACATTGCCCAAGCTAGTCTTGAACTTCAAATGATCCTCTGGCATCAGTCTTCCCAAGTGCTGGGAACATAGCACCAGTCTCATTTTCTATCTTTCTGGAAATGTTATGCCCCCCAACCTCCTGAAGCATGTACAGTATTTTAAGTCCTTTAGCACCTCTCTCCCTTTCATTCATGGTTTCACTCTTAGAGGGCCCAAACTCTACCCTCTGACACCTTTCTTCTACCTTTTCCTGCATGCTAATTACTTGTAGTCCAGACGTGCAGAACACCCACAGAACTTCAGATGGACAGACAAAGCCTAGAGGCTAACAGCAGCTCTCCCAGATCATTTGGCCTTCTGAATTTGCCATCTCAAAGCTGTAGCTTCAGCCTGCCACTGGGGAGGCAGCCTCAATGCCTCCCTCTCCATCCCTTCCCTAATCCAGGCAGGTGCACACACGGCCCTCAAAGCAGCCACTACCTGCCACCCCCTCCCAAGGAACACTTCAGATTGGCGATTTTCAACTGGTGTGTCACGCTCCACTGATGTCCCACAAGAGGCTCTTAGCTATGCCACGAAAATTTTTAAAGATCATGAATTAAGGCCATATTCTATGGTTCACGCCTGTCATCCTAGCACTCTGGGAGGGCAAGGAGGGTGGATTGCTTGGGCTGAGGAGTTTGAGACTAGCCTGAGCAAGAGCGAGAACCCCATCTGGTTACTCAAAGAGTTTGAGGTTGCTGTGAGCTATAATGCCACAGCACTCTACCCAGGGCAGTAGAGTAAGACTCTGACTCAAAAAAAAAAAAGTCATTAAATTATTTTCGAAAGAAGTTCAAAGTTCTTCAAGGGCACTGGCGTTAGGCGCCCATTTATATTCCGATCATAGCTTCTGTAACTCCTTCCCACCAGGTTTTTCCCTTGGGTGTCCTTTCCCCTCTGTATTCCCAGTGCCCAGCCCAATATCTGGTGATTAGTAAACAGTAGGTTATCTCTTAAATGGCTGGAATAATCCCCAAATTAATCGCTTCCCATTTCTTGGGCTATCCTCCCTCTACACTACCCTCATCTCCATCTCTCTCTTAAACAGATTTCAAGATCTGTTCTTCCCAACCCTGAAAGCTATTTTATCCTTAAAAAAAAACAAAAAAAAAAAAATCTGCTTCCAAAATCTCCCTTTCACTGCCTTGATATTGGTTAAATATTTTTAGTTCCTTTAACATTAGAAAAGCTGAATAGTAACTTCAACTATGAAAACACCACCATTATTTTGGCAGTCAATAAAACAAATTATAATTAAGAAGTTGTTTACACACAACTAAGATTTCAACAAAGGTCTTTAACATTACCTTCCAAATTTTCAATTCTATTATTGTTTGGGGTTTTATTGAACCTGAAGACAAATGTAAAAATTAAACTGCCAAATGTTTCTGAAGAGATTAAAAATAACTGCTACGGGAAATAAGGGATATTTTACCACTGGCAGCTTTTGTTTCCACTTTCGGCTAATTCCAATTAGTTCAGGGTTATAAAGCATGTCATCCCATTAGCGAGTGTTCTATTATCACCATCATCTCTCGTGTGCCTTCAGACAACTTTCACTACAATCTCTTTCTTGGGAAGTCTTAACTGCAGCTACCAAGGTTAACTCTTTTCTGTGAGTTACAATAAGATTATTTTCATTCAAACTTTTAATTCCTATGTATGTACCATATGACCTAGACGTCTCAATTTTAAGTATAGTCACGCAGTGGATAACGATGTTTAGGTCAATAATGGCCTGCATAAAATAACCGTGGTCCCAAAAAATTATACCATACTTTTCTGTACCCTGTCTATGTTCAGGTAGGTTTTGATACACATATACTTACCATTGTGTTACAACTGCCCACAGTACTCCAGACAGTAACATGTGGTACAGGTTTGTAGCCCAGGAGCAATAGGCCATCCCATGTAGCCTAGCTGTGGCAAGGTCTAGCTGTGGCAGGATACACCATCTAGGTTTGTGTAGGTATACGCCATGGTGTTCACACGATGATGTAATCACCTAACCATGCATTTCTCACATCCTACCCCATCATCGTTACTTGACTCATGAGTGCGTTTACCTAAGAGAAATAAAAACTTATGGCTGAGTGCAATGGCTCGCGCCTATAATCCTAGGAGATGGATGCAAGAGAACTGCTTGTGGCCAGGACTCTCAGACCAGCCTGAGCAAGAAGATCCTCTGTCTCTACTAAATATAGAAAAATTAGCTGGGCATTGTGGAGAGAGCCACTAGTCCCAGCTACTCAGAAGGCTGAGGCAGGAGGATCACTTGAGCCCAGCACACTGAGGTTGCAGTGACCTAGGCTGATGCTATGACACTGTAGCCTGGGCAAATAGAGTGAGACTCTATCTCAAAAATAGTAATTATTATATTCACATAAAAATCTGTACAAAGATGTTTATAGCAGCTTTATTCACAATTACCAAAAACTGGAAACATCCCTAATGTCCTTCAACCAGTGAATATGAATAAGCAAACTGTGGTATATCCATACAGTGGAATACTACTCAGCATTAAAAAAGAACCAACCATCAACACAGAATATGGATGTATCTCAACTATACTTTACTAAGTAAAAGAAGCCATTCATACATTCTAGGAAAGAACAAACTGATAGGGATATTAGGGACAGAACAATATTCCTATAGCGGGTTGCCAGCAGTAGGTTTGGGGAGAAAAAGCAGCAAAAGGCATTTTTTTGTGTGGTGGAACTATCTTCCATCGATTGTAGTAGTGGATAAATGACTCTTTACCTAGGTCAAACCCACAGAATTGTATTATCACTGAGTGAATTTTACTGTATATAAATTTTAAGATTAAAAAAGTTAATTCTGGGTGGCACCTGTGGCTCAAAAGAATAGGGTGCCAGCCCCATATACTGGAGGTGGCCAGGTTCAAACCCGGCCCCAGCCAAAACTGCAAACAAACAAACAAACAAAATTAATTCTTTAATCATGACTTGGTTAAAGATCATCCCTAAAATACAACTAATACAAAGGTGTGCGTTTGTGTAACATTTTACCACAGCAGCTGCTGCTGTACTTATTTCACAGTCTGTGCATCAGGCAGATGTTAGGGGAATGGAGCCGTCACTGGCAACCTTTTTGAGGTTCCACACAAGGGTGACCCCCACTCCAGCTACAAACAGCCAGATGGAATTCCACCAAGGTTATAGGAAAGGTTATTCAAAACCAACTGAAGAAGACAAGACTGTACTCCCCAGCAAAGCCCAAAAAAGCATTTCAAAGGAAGAAATAAACTGGGTATAGGAGAACACAAATCCTAAAATGTCTAACCCACGACCAAAGGCATAAGCTGAAAATTCCACTTACATGTTGACTACCTCCTTCCTAGACCTTTACATGTGATTCAAGGTGGGTGGAGGCAGGGAAAGAAAGACGCACGCCTCACATTCCTGAACCAGGTTAGGCTGAGAATTCTAAAAGCCCCTGGATCCAGTTCTTTAACATGGAAAAAATGACTCTACACAGGCAAGTGATAAAAAACAAGCAGGTCTCAACACCAAGTTACAGTTTCTTTCCAGTGTACTCTTCAGCTAAACCCACACATTCCTGCTCCAGAAGGGATGGCCTGCAGGTCGTCCTTGGAAACTGTTGCAGGTCCGCCCCGCCCTAAGTATGATTGCCCGTGTTCTCTCCTGGCTCTCCCAGGAAGAAGCTTGCCCTTGCTTACTCCCACATGCACATTGGCATTTCCAAGCCCAGAAGCTTCTCAGCTCCTCTCTGGGGGAGACCTGGGCCTGCTACATTGTTACCTCCCTGTGAGATCACCACCTGAGACAAGCTTCCATCAAGCTCATGATTACTGCCCTGGAGAACCAGCTCTCCAGCCTTCCACAGCATTTGCAGCTGGAAAGACTGGTCTAAATGCAAAACAAATGCTATTTTCAGGAGACTTCTGTGGGGGGGGGGCGGGGGGGAGAGAGTAACAAAGCTAAAAACCACCGAGAGAGCAAACCAGAACATTCCATGACATGCAATGCCTTACAAAGAGATTTTTTTTAAACATATTTTTAAGAACCAGCCAGTGCAAGGGGTTGGCTGTCCATAAATAAAAATCACTGACTCTCAAAAAGACAACAATGAAGGACCGAATGATAAAATGCATTAAGCTAATTAAGGTTTATCATATTAGCCATCTGAGTTTTAGTTGGCACCAGAAAAGCAGGAGCAACAGCACATCATGCAACATGGATTTGGATCTGCTTTGCAAGCATTTTTCTGCCACGCTCATACACAGAACCTCTGGCAGTCAAAAATGATGTAGAATTGAAAACCAATTTTAGCACAGTGATTTGTAAAGAATTTTGTTCCATCATGTAAGCTATTTACTGGCCTATCCGTCTGAGATTACATTTATCTCTATTAAATACTAGGTAAAGTATTCTGAGCTGCCCATGCACTCTTGTTTCCCTTTTGCCAGTTTTATCACACAGTGGATGTTCTGTAGCTAAATGAAAAACATCTTAACAATAAAAACCCTTGCATACTTGACATCCCTCACTGCAGATATTCTGCCCACCAACTGCCAGCACACAACTTAACCAATTCTAAGATCCTGGGCATTGCTGAAAAGACTATTCTGCTCAACACAGAGAAGAACAAAATGCCTACTTCAAAGCAGGGCAAAAATTTATTTTCAATCATGTCTTCTATGAGCTCCTCTTGACTGTACTTTTACCAAAGCAGCAGAAAGGCAGAACCAGTTCTATCTGTTGCTGAGATCATATTGGATATGATTCTAGAGCTGCTGGTTTCCTGTTTGGGGAAGTTGCAGTTCTTTTCATAAGGAACCCCAAGGCAGAATGTTTAGTGTTGCCCTGTAAGCTCCCTCAGCCTTTGTTCTTTGCTGCATTCTTCTCTCCTCTCCTCTCCAACCTTTGGTTTTGGAGGGTGTAAAAATGCCAGCTCAGATCTAACTGCAACTTTTTAAGGAGGCATTAGACATTTTCTACCATCCTCTATAGAACGACTTTGAGTTAACAGGCATCTTTTCACAGATGAAGCCAGACTACCCAGTCTCCTCCTGGTATTACATTAGTATTCCGCATTAAAATGTATGCCACAAATAATCCAATGGCAAACTCACCGTCAACAGCCCCCAAAATCAATAAAAGACATTCCACCACTTGACTCGGAGGGAAAAACCTTTCAGGTTAACACAGAGAGCAAGATAAAAGAGAAGTGATAAATGAACAGAAGGCAAATCTACCTTCAGACTCCTCAAATCCTAAAAAGGTGGCCAGGCTGCCTCGATTTGGTGAAGCCCTTCCTTTATCTTATAATCTCGGGAAAATGCCACATGTGTACTGCTTTCGTCGTATGCAAAACAGTGCATTCTCCACAAGGCCCTGATGCCTACCTTTCTCTAAACGCCCTGGTTTCCAGGCCTGACTCTTGCAATTGCCCAGACACATGCGATTTAATGAGGGCATTTCGCCTTGATAGCAATACCATCATAAAGTCACTCTAATCCCATTACACTGGGATAACATTAGGTGTATTTTTCTCCACTCTGCACCCAATTTTATCTCCAGGGTAGCAATCCACTGCCAGTCCGTGTCTGAATGGATCTGCAAATAAATATTTAAATTCATGCTCAAAACAGCATTTCTCACCTTGTGAACCTTGACCTTTTGGAAAGACTTTGGACCAGTGTTCAGTTACTGTCACACGGCTGCATTCTCAGCAAATAGGAAAGGGTTAAAAGCAGCCCCAGTCAACAGGCCTACAAGGAAAAAAAAGACAGCATGTATGGCTAACAGCATCACTGGAAGGCATTTATGCTCATTTCCTAGAACAATATTGTTACCTTTCGGCCTTCATAATAGTCAGAAGTATCCCCAACACCCTTTAGTAGCTTCTAAAAGGAAAAGCACAAAACAGAACATACCCTGCAAGAGAAAAAAAAGCATGCAAAGTAGCATTCTCCAGCAACAAACAAACTACCATTACAAACCCATCAGTTCATCTTGGTTTGGTTTTGTTAAAAACACAAGAGAAAGAGAGAGAGACTGCATAAACCAAGTGTCCCCACCCTAGCAAGGCACATTTTTTTTCTTTAATAAGGGTCATAAATCTCAGCTCCTTGTCCATCCCTTAAGCAAAAGAAAAAGGCAGGAAAAGCCCAAGTAATCTCAGACCCTGCAAACCTGCACCTTTTTTTCCATCTTCTCTACCCAGAATCTTTAAGGGCTCCATTAGTCACGTACCAGTGCTGTGTGGTGTCTAAGTGTGCATTCACATACTGTGTTGGGATGGTCCCTTCCCTTCCTGCAAGCTCCTCTGCTTTTGGCTGCCATGGAGGGAGGAAGCTGCTATCCCACTGTAGTAGCTCAGTGACTGCATTGTGTTCAGGAGCTGATCTGCCTCAAACCAGTTTCAGCCGGTTCTGGTCACCCTACATAAAAAAGCTATGGCAACCCTCGCTGAGTTGCCAACAAGTCCCTGAAAATCATCAGCACAGGGGGATCTCACTAGGGGTTGCTTTTCCCTTTTAGGTCTTCCTGAGCAGGGGAAGGTCATCTTGTGTTCCCCCCCACCACCACACAAGCAGCACAGTCTTGGAAATGCTCACCTCACCAGCACCCCAGAGCCCCTCAGGGCCCATCCCCCGCCCCTCCGCCCCATAGCCCTCCGCGGACATTGTTTCCCTCCTTCTCCTTCCCCCACTTACCTCCCACAACCTGGCTCAGATCTTTGTGTACGTGTGTGTCAGTGTGTGTTCTCTGTGTTGGTGGCTGACAAAGAGCCCCCAAGAAAGCAAGCTATGTGTGTCTGCTCACACAGGATGCGTCGGCTGCAGGAGCCGGCCTGGCCTCCTAGCAGAGTGGTGCTGGCTTGTTGACCAGGCTCCTCTCTGCCTGTCACCCCCACCCCACCCAGCCCCCTCCTCCCTTCCGTCCCTCTCCTCTCTCTCCCAGCCCTGTCACCACCACCAGCAGCCCCCCAGCCTCCTCCTCCTCCTCCAACCTTCTCTCCTTTCAAGCACCTGGGGGGAGAAGTCCAAATCCCTTCACCTCGGGGAAGAAACTGGGGCTGTCTAGGGTGGGGGCGGGGGACGACGGAAGGGCCAGTGGCACAGGGGGCACGCAGGCCTTTGAGAAAGCATCTGTGCACACCGGCGCCAGCGGGGGGAGGAGACGAACTGCGCCCACGTGGCCCCCCTCTATGAACCTACGGGGCCTAGCAAAGCTGGCTCTTTCTCGGCCCCCCAAGCAAGCCAGGGGGCGCGAAGGCCAGCTGTCCCCAAGGCCAGGGTGGGACAGGCCACTGCAGTAAGGCCAAGGGGCCTGAGCCTCACGCGCTCGCTCCGACCCGCAGGGCTGGACACGAGGGGCCGCGCGCCCGCCTCTCGCGGGCGCCCACCCGCGCCTCAGCCTCGGCTGCCCTGTGCCCCTTGCTCGCCCCGAGCGCCCCCCCGTTCACTCCCAAGCCCAGAGGCGACACCCACCCCCTTCCCCGGGTTGGCCTTCGCAGCGGTCAAGCCCGGGCGCCTGGGCCGCGGCTCGGATGACCTTTGTTCAGCGCGGCGCCGCCGGCTGCTGCTGCTGCGGCTGCGGCTGCTGTCGTCGGAGCGGCGGCGGCGGCGGCGGCGGCTTCCATGTTACGGGCGTGTCATCTGCGTTCCCGCTGCCGGGGTCTGTGTGTGAGTGTGCGGTAGAGCGGCCTCGCCGCCGCCACCAACGCCGCCGCCACCGCCTCCCGGGCCCCCCGGCCGCCGCCGCCGCAGCCGGGCCTCGCCGAGCGCCCGGCCCGGGCCCCGCGCCTCCCCGGGCGCCGCGCTCTAGGCCGCGCGGCAGCCGGCCCTCCACGCCGGGGCCTACGGCTGGGGGTGCGGGCCCGGGCGGCGGCGGCGGCGCCTCGGCCCGGGCGGCGAGCGAACAAAGGGGAGCGAGGGGGAGGGGGCGGCCGGCGGGGGAAGGGAGGACCGGGGAGAAGGACGGCGGGCGCGCGAAGCCCGGCCAGCGAGCCCCAGCCCCGCGGCGGCGAATGGGCGCCCCGCTGACCTGCCAAGTCTCGCCCTTACGGGGCTGCAGGATTGCAACTTCGCCCCGGAGAGCAGAGCCGGGTGGTGGTGGTGGTGAGGGGACGGAGGGAGGGCTGCTTTTTTTTCAAACGACATTTCAGGCTCTCACCCAGTCCTTTCCATGGCCCCAAGCCGCGACTTACTCGAGTGGAAGGAAGCAAGGCCTCGCCAAAGATGGTTGAAAAGACCGTGAGCCTCTACCCAGGATCTTGAAGCCAAGCTGGTGTTTTGTTCTCCTCGTAATGGTGGCAAATAAGTAAGAAGAGAGCACGCTATCTTCAGATAAATTAAGTCTGAAATTCTCCGTGGAGGTGGAAGAAGGGGCTCTCCTCTGGTTAGTTACTGGTTTGGAGCCCTTTTCGCCTTAAACTGAGCCACAAAAGAATGGAAGACACCCCCTGGGGTGGGGAGAAAGCCCTGGTGTAAAAGACACACGTTTTGCTTTCAGAGAAAAAGCCACTGGGGCCAGATTGAAACATGGCATGTTCAGTTCATGTGGGTTTTTTTTTTTTCCTTAATGGGGGAATGATATTGAGTAAACAAGATGTAATAGCTAGGTCTTTAAATTCTAGAAGGGAGATGGTGTACAAATGTAGCAAGCACATATTGTACATACAGCAGGTGGTCACAGGCTAAAGAACACAAAAAGATACATATATAAACCCGCTAAAGGCCAAGAGGGTGCATAATCTGTAACCCATCGGAGAGGGAGACCATCTATTTCCATTCCAGATGAGGTATGCTGTTTTCCCAGACCGGTGTCCTGGTTCCTATATTGTTCACAGACGTGCACGCCATTGAAACATTTTTTAAAACCAGAGAGAAAACCCCCATGCCAGACTGATTGTGCTGACACTGGAAATAGGACAAAATGGAAGGATCTGAAAAACATGTCACCATAACCTCTCACAAAGGCTCACGCCTGTTTGATCAGATCTGAAGACACTAATATTATTTGAGTGGGAGTGAAGACTCCCAGCACAGGAAACATTTCTGTCTTACAATATTTTAAATTAGATTGATTGGTAATATCTGCAAACTGCAGAAAAGTTAGAAAAACAAAATCTCAGTCTGCCTCTCAATTGCATTAACGTGCATGGAGGAAGCCATTGTTCTCTGTTGTGAGGGCATTGTATGATGTAAATTGGAAGTAGCATTTTTGCTATTTAAGACTTCATGTAAATGACCTAAATTTTGGTCTTGCTTAAGTGGTTGGTCTTTGAAACAAATTGTTTGGAGTTACACTTAAGCAGAAATACATGTTTACATATTTACACGTTTAGAAAGACCTATGCAGTCTGCAGGTTTTCCAGTCACAACTTCTCATTTATCAGTTTTACAAGATGATGAAATTGAAACTCATCTTCTGTTAGCCTGAAAACGGTGCCAGTACTCTGTGAGTTGAGTTTCAACTTTACACCTGGGCTTCATTTCATTTGAAAAGAAGCCTTTTTTCTTCTCCCAAAGCTGGGCCTTTATTAATGTGCATGTAAAAACATGACTTGTATTGAAGAATATACAAGGACCAGCTAATTTTAAATCGTGACACACCACACATTTTGCAATATACGGAATATCCTAATGTACATACCATAGTAAATCCTAGGTTTCGTCGATCTGGAATCTTCATTTTCTTAAAATATATGCTCTTGCCCCTCCCCCATTCCTTTCTCTTACACAGTTGAAATCACAGAAAAGTTGTACTACCAAAACTGAAGTCTGAATTGCTTATCATAAAGAGTCATTAGCTGTACAAAGGCCTCGTGGCTTCATAATGCCAGATATTTTTTGGAGCAGGGCTCTGTACGAAGCCCAGTATTTTGGGGGTGACCTTAAGCTGGAGGAAATTTGGTATAAAAGCACAATTCATCATTTGCACAAGTGGCAACAGATAACATTGCATCTGCTTTTAAATACCATCAACAAACAACCAGAAAATAAATAATATTAATTTATTGCAAACTATCTCAGTTATATTTTTACAAAGAGGATTTCAGAGGAAACCCCTTTGCCAGGCAGACCAATAGTTAAAGGCAAAGCATCCATCTTAAGTCTACTTTACAAAATCATTGAATTTCACAGCTGAAAAAGACAGCATTTATTCTAAGTGGTTTTTTTTTAAAGAGTACTCTGCACTTTTCCAAAAAAAAAAAAAAGGTTCATTCTATTAACCTACATATGTAAGGCCATCTTGTGCAGGGCTCTGCTTTGAGCAACAATAGAATAAGTTACCTGCAAGAATGAAATAAAACTATCATTTGAGTGCAGCAGATAAGGGCAGAACAAAGAAATACTATGATTCTTATGCCAAATAGAAACTAAAGGAATTCTAAATCCTTTGAGATTTTGTTGTTGCTGTTTTTATTACTAACTCCCAAAGTCTTTGTTTTTCCTCCAATCGGTGTATTGCAAAATGCACAGCTTTTTTTTTTTTTTTTAATCTTTTGTGGTTGGAAGCTGGTTTTGCAGAAACATGTAGATATCATACTTTCCCTCCGAACTCCACTATGAAATTAGGAAATTTCCTTTGTTAGGCAGAGCACACAAAAGATGTGTTCCTGTAGGGAAAGGAGAAGGAAAAAAGAAAGAAAATTCTTTTCTTTATCTCACTATCAAAAGGCCTTACAAACTATTCCCACACTGAGCTGCCCTATGCCTTGAACTATACATTTTTTTAGCTCAAAACCAAGCTAGACCTGCCTGGTGGTTTACAGAGAGTTTAATATATTAAGTGTGTTAGCTCATTTTTAAAGGAATTATTGCACTGTTCAATCATAGCGTAACAAAGATTTGTAGCAGAGTCTCCAGCAAAGAAAATGGGTGGGGAGGGGAGACAACAGGGGAATTACCTTTTCTTTTTAAGGGCATCAAAATATTGACAGAATCAGGATTTTCTTTTCAATTTCCAAAAACATAACCAGGTTTAAATTATTATTAGCCTGCCAGAAATAGACTAAGGGAGGTCTGGGAATGGATTCCCCTTATCCTTTGTTACTCATTTCACAAATAGATTCTCTGTAGCAAAACCACTTCCCCTCTTTTGAGCCTTAGTTTGGAAATGCCTGGAAAGGCCTTTCTCTCTCAGACAGGAAGAGGTGGGGGCTGGGCTCAGACTTGGGCATTATTTAGGAGGCCCCACATATTTGAATGACCTCCTAGGTCCGGCCTACTAGATGAATCCACTAATCCTTACAGCCTGTCTCTAGGCCTAAATTCTGGAAGAGAAGAGAAGGGTATAGGAGCACAGGAAAGTGGGGCATTTCTGGGAGCTCTACCTTCAAGAATCAAAGGCCAGCCATTAGTATGGTGTTCAATATACCAGCAAAGAATTGTCTGCAGAAACCATGGGCCAAAGAAGTCCTCTGTTGAAAATTCTGTAAGATATCCTAAGCCTTTGTAACCTTTATGTTACATCCGGGCTTCCTTAAAGGGAACTTGTGTTTGCATCTGTTTCCTATACTCTTAAGTCCAAGAGGAGGGAAAGAGAAAGAGGAAGCTTAGGAAGGCATCAGAGAAAAGGAAAAGCCATCAAGCTTACTCTTCTGAGAACCTTCTGGAAGAAGAAGGGAGCATATAGGAAATGGGACTCAGTTCCACCTGAGAAGGGTTCTCACTGATCTCCTGCCACCTAGGGACTACCCAGCCACTGTGCACATGAAACTTCATCTTTGCATCCTGTTCTCATCATCCCCACCATCTACACTAGTCAGCACGATGTAGCTGACATTAATTATTTATGAACTAAGGAACAGATAATAAACCCACAGCTACATAACAGTAAATATGTCCCAAATTAAACCCCAAGCTCTTTGGTCACTGTAGTGGATGCTGTAATGTTCTCTCTAGGTTTTCTCTGCAGGGTATACACTCCCAACCCCCAGTTGCTGAGAACACTGGGCACTCACCCCTCACAGCTGAGTCCCTCACTGCAAACTGCCTTGGCCCCTGTCTTGTGACAGTCCTCAGGAACTGTCTCACCTAAGGTTACACCCCTGCTGTCTCCCAAGGAACAGCCAACGTCTGGCTGATATAGAGACAGAAAGGCGTGGCTCTCTTGCCTTAATTTGGGCCTACTCTTAATTTGGGGCCAGCTCCGGAGCTCCCTGTAAATTGGCTGAGGCCTCAGTCACCAAAGCAGTGGAGCTCAGCTTCTCCTTTCTTCTGCCTTCCTCATTAACTCATGACTGTATCTCAGAGATTATTGCAGATCTGTTTCCAGGTACCCCAGCCTAAGATACCCATCCATCCAGATCTGTCTCCCCAGTGACTGCACTCTCTGAAAATGGCCCTTATTCCCTCTCTACGTCACCAGATGACCCCCTGCTACATCACCAGAGGTCAGCAGGATTTTACCTCAAGAGCATCTACTGATCCCCCTGCCCTCTCTCCATATCCCTAATCCCAACTCAACTCAGACCCATCACGTCAGTTTGGAACTGGTCACTGACTCCTTCCCTCCAACCTGGCCACCTCCGACACATTCTCCACACTGAAACTCTAGGAATCTTTCTAAAGATACCATCTTGTCGCCCCTCTGCACAAACTTTTCTGTATCTCTCCATTGTCCTTAGATTACAGTTCTGACTCCGTAAACATGACACAGAAGGCTCATCATGATTCAGCCCACGTTCCTTGACTCTCCCTCCTCACATTCCAGGTCCTGGCTTGTTTAGTTTTTGTTTCTTTGAGACCTGCTCCCTGTCCCTATCAGCCCCATACACATGCTATCTCCTCTTTCTGGAAGACTCCACCTTTCAGCAGCCTCCTTCCTCTAACTAACTTGTGTGTATCTTCACATTTATTTATGTCACTTATGTATGTCCTCCCTGGCCCCTCGCCCCACATAGAAACTGGGTTGAGATGCCCTGATTGTGCTACTAAGTTGCCATTTTCACATGATACTTGAGACTTATTTGACTCTTGTCCCCATGAGTCGGGAACAATGACACTCTAGTTTACTGGGGTTTTCCCAATGCCATCCCAACAAGCAAGAGCAAGGCATTTAAAAATTAAGTGTTCATTACATCATGGCATTCTAGCCTGAAGTGGCAGAGCAAGGTCCTGTCTCTAAAAACTAAAGTAAAATATGCTTGGTGCCTGTGGTTCAAGCGGCTAAGGCGCCAGCCACATACACCTGAGCAGGCGGGTTCGAATCCAGCCCGGCCCGCGAAACAACAATGACGGCTGCAACCAAAAAATAGCCGGGCGTTGTGGCAGGTGCCTGTAGTCCCAGCTGCTTGGGAGGTGAAGACAGGAGACTTGCTTGAGCCCAGGAGTTGGAGGTTGCCGTGAGTTGTGATGCCACAGCACTCTACCCAGGGTGACAGCTTGAGGCTCGGTCTCAAAAAAAAAAAAAAAAAAAAAATTAAATAATAAAAATTAACTGTTCAGTACGTTAAGAGTAACACCTATGGGTTTGGGATTTTTTTTTTTTACAATGATAAAGATAAAAGATGATCAAATAGTTTATAATTATCTGCTAAACTTAATGATAAATATGTGGAAGTCTCTTTTGAAGTTTCTTATTTAATACCAAAAGACCACTGGAAAACACTTCTGGAAAAGTTTAAAAAATAATAATAATAATAATATACATGTAATATGCAAAAACCATTAAAATACTAAAAATAATAACCAGAAAATACGGCTACAAACTAAAATACATTTGTCAGCAAAGATTTGGAAGATGCTTAGAAACCATTACTATAAATTTACAGAAACACAGACTATGTTACACAGTGTGGGAGGTTTGCTCAACTATTGAAAGATAAGTGCAATTAGTGCAATTATTCCAAACAAGCCACTGCTTACTCCTGTTCAATGATGACATGCCTGAAAATGCTTATTTATGGACCACTAAATAAAAAGTTTAGCAGAGGAGGTATAGTATCTACAATAAATGATCTCTTTATTTTTTTTTTTTTTTTTTAGTTTTTTTTTTTTTTTTTTTTAAACAGAAGTTACTTTCATTTATTTATTTATTTTTGCAGTTTTTGGCCGAGGCTGGGTTTGAACCCGCCACCTCTGGCATATGGGGTCAGTGCCCTACTCCTTTGAGCCACAGGCGCTGCCCCCTTTTTTTTTTAATTTTGATAGAGAACGGAGTCTCATTATATAACCAAAGCTGGTCTTGAATTCCTGGGCTCAGTGATCTTTTCTACTTGTCCTCCCAAAGTGCTGGGATTACAGATGAGCCACTGTGCCCAGCCATCAAGTCAGGGCTTCAGATTAAGTCCCTAGATTTCTACTTTATCTACTAATACTGTAAATCCCACTGTTAGATCAGAACAACCTTGACCGTAAAATCCTGCTCTCATGTAGACTCACATAGCACCCTCATCAATTGCTCTGCACCATTGCTTCCCTATGGTGTATGAGCCCTGGAAATGGCTTCTCTTCATAAATCCCCATTAAATTCTTCATGAGAAATTGCATATATCAGCATCATTATTCTGTTTCTCACCTTCCTAAGCCTTTGGGGGTAGATTTGCACAAATCTGCTTACCATGAATATCATACCAACACATGAGTCTATTAGTTATTTTTTTTTTTTTTTTTTTTTGCAGTTTTTTTTTTGGCCAGGGCTGGGTTTGAACCCACTACCTCCAGCATATGGGGCCAATGGCCCTACCCCTTTGAGCCATAGGCACCGTCCTCTCTTTGTTCTTTTTAACAGTTGCCTATTATCCCAAAATATGAGTGCACCATAATCACATATGGAGTCCACCATTGATTTTATTTTCGCTTGAGCTGTAATTTTTTTGTTTCTATAAACAATGCTGCAATGAAAATCTTGGATGCACAAGACTATGAGGAAAGGGCCAAGGAAGGGGAAGGGAGTTAAGGTAGAGGGAGGGTAATGGGTGGGGCCACACCTACAGTGCATCTTTGCATCTTAGAATGGGTACAGGCAAAACTTATTAAAGGTAGAATACAAACGTCTACATACAATAACTAAGAAAATGCTAGCTGGGTATGGTGGCTCATGCCTGTAGTCCCAGCACTGTGGGAGGCGAAGGTGGGTGGATTGCCTGAGCTCAGAGGTTTGAGACCAATATCAACAGCAGTGAGCCAGAGTAAGACCCCGTCTCTACTAACAACATCAAAAACAGCCAGACTTAGTAGTGGGCGTCTGTAATCCCAGCTACTGGGGAGGCAAGGGGACAAAGCATCGCCAGACGAAGAAGAAAAAAATGAACAAAAAAGGAAGAGTACAAGCAAGCTGAAATTAAAAATAAAAAAAAAAATTTAAAAAAAAAGAAAGAAAATGCCATGAAGGAAGGCTACATTGAACAGTTTGATGAGAATATTTCAGAATGTATATGAAACCAGCACATTGTACCCCTTGATTGCACTAATGTACACAGCTATGATTTAACAATTAAAAAAAAAAAAAAGAAAACCTTGGATGTAAATCATTTTATGAGGCAGCAAGCATATTTTTAGGACAAAATTTCAGGAGGATGATTAGGTCATTAGTAGTTTTTTGGCTAACACTTGATGACCCAGGCCAGCCCCTGAGTCTAGAGAATACCGTACCTATTAAGGCCAAGGCTACCTTTTGGTAGAGGGTGCCATTGCCAGATATTTTCCAAGACTCCTCTATAGCAAGAAGTACAAGGCTCCAATCACAAGTTGGCTCAAAAGCCAGTGGATAAGAAGAAACAGGCCCCTAGGCTAGAACCCATAAGAGCTGGAGGCAGCTACATCTAGACTACAGAGATTGATGAATCAAAGAACACTACATGTCAAAATTTACAAGATGCAGCCAAGCACAGTGGCTCACACCTGTAATTCTAGCACTTTGGGAGTCCAAGGAGGGAGGATCACTTGTGGCCAGGAGTTTGAAAAATTGAAACATTGGCTCGGCACCTGTAGCTCAAGCAGCTAGGCACCAGCCACATACACTGGAGCTGGGGGATTTGAATCCAGCCTGGGCCCACCAAACAACAATGATGACTAACTAATAAATGGCCAGGCATTGTGGTGGGTGCCTGTAGTCCCAGCTACTTGGGATGCTGAGGCAAGAAGATCACATAAACCCAAGATTTTGAGGTTGCTGTGAGCTGTAACGTCACAGCACTCTACCCAGGGCGACAGCCTAAGACTCTGTCTCAAAAAGCAAACAAACAAACAAAAAACAACAAAAAACAGGTTGCTGGAGGTGGGCCCTGGCCAAAAACTGCAAAAAAAAAATAAAAATAAAAAGGAGGGCAGTGCCTGTGGCTCAGTGAGTATGGCGCCTGCCTCATATACCGAGGGTGGCAGGTTCGAATCCAGCCCCAGCCAAACTGCAACAAAAAAATAACCGGGTGCGGTGGCAGGCGCCTGTAGTCCCTGCTACTTGGGAGGCTGAGGCAAGTGAATTGCCTAAGCCCAAGAGCTGGAGGTTGCTGTGAGATGTGAGGCTGTGGCACTCTACCAAAGGCGACAAAATGAGACCCTATCTTTAAAAATAAAAAAAAGAAACACTGGCCAGATGTGGTGGCATATGCCTGTAGTCTCAGCTATTAAGTAGGCAAGGCAGAAGAATCACTTGAGGGTGGTGCCTGTGGCTCAGTGAATAGGGTGCCGGCCCCATATACCAAGGGTGGTGGGTTCGAACCCAGGCTGGTCAAACTGCAACAAAAAATAGCTGGGCATTGTGGTGGGCGCCTGTAGTCCCAGCTACTTGGGACGCTGAGGCAAGAGAATTGCCTAAGCCCAAGAGCTGGAGGTTGCTGTGAGCACCATAGCACTCTACCAAGGGTGACAAAGTGTGAAACAAAACAAAGAATCACTGGAGCAAGGCTGGATGCAGTGGCTCACTCCTCTAATCCTAGCACTCTGGGAGGCTGAGGTGGGAGGATTGCCTGAGCTCACTGGTTTGAGACCAGCCTGAGCAGGAGCAAGACCCCATCTCTAAAACTAGCTGGCCGTTGTGGCGGGTGCCTGTAGTCCCAGCTACTTGGGAACCTGAGGCAAGAGAATCACTTAAGCCCAAAAGTTTGAGGTTGCTGTGAGCTGTGATGCCACAGCACTCTCCCCAGGGTGACATGGTGAGACTCTGTCTCAAAAAAAAAAAGAATTGGGCTGAAAGACATTATGAAGATGACCAGAGCCTGGCACTAGTGCCCAAAGAGATTCAAGAAAAGTTTATAAATACACCATACTAGGCATTATTCCCACCATGGCAACACAGCAGCAAATTAGCAGACAAAAAGGCATGCCTTTACTCATATGAATGGCAAAACATAACTATAGTCCAGAAAGTAGAAGGGAAGAGGAGAGAGCGGGGAGGGGAGGGGGGAAATGAGAGGAGGGAGGATATTCGGAGCGACCTCACCTGTTGTGCATGATGCAATGGTACATTTCGAAACTATTAAGAAATGAGTATAATTGTGATGGATGTGTTAGTTCGATGTAAGCATTTCACATTGTATATTGAAGCAGTACCCTGAACCCCATAAATGCATCAATGTATAAAGTTATGATTTAATTTTAAAAAAGGCTTGTCTTTGAAGAAAGCACATATCATATATATATAAAACATGCGTTAGGCAGTGGGTGGTAGGTGCTGGTAACAAGAGGACAGAGTGGAGTAGTTGGGAGGTGGCCTGAAAGGATGAGGAAGAGGCCATGCTCAGATCCAAGGGAGCATCCAACAGCAAAATCCTTGAGGTTGGAATGTTTTTAGATTCTTTGCTGGGCAAGGAGATTAGTGTGGCTGGAAGAATTCAGAAGGGAAGCAGATGAAGATGGGGAGGTGACAGTGCATGATGCCGGATCCTGGGAAGGACTTGCACTTTCCCTTGAGCCTAGTGGGAGGGTAGGGCTTTCTTAGGTGAGCATGGAGGGAACCTAAGGGTAGTGCACAGTAAAGGTTGAGAGGCACCTACTCGAGAATGATGGCGCCCCTCCCCTGGGAGGCCTAGGGGTTTCTGAGCTGATCGCTGGAGGTGGTACTAAGAGCGTGGATTCAGCACAGTTGACAGCTCAGCGTTCAGTTGCCTAAAGACCACAGAAGCGGCGTCCCAGGGCCTCGCATGTGGACAGCCTTTTAACACTGCAGTCCCTGAACTGGGTGCATCCTACAGCAACAGTGTTTTGGGGAGAAAATGACCTACCAAGTGGGTGAAATTCACAGGGCGGAGTCTGTGAAGTCTACTTGTCAGTGGCCAGGGGGCCTCCTGGGAAGGGAAGGAGGTTGCAAAAGCTGGGCCTAGGAAGTTTGGGAATCTCCCCCAAGGCAGGACCAGGACAGGGTGCTATCAGACCCCCAACTTGCCTCCTCTGTGATCACCTGTGGTTAAGAGTCTCTGTCACAGTGAAACAGTCTCACTACGTCACCCTGGGTAGAATGCCATGATGTCACAGCTCACAGCAACCTCCAACTCTTGGACTTAAGCGATTCTCTTGCCTTGGGCTCCCACCACAACGCCCAGCTTTTTTTTTTTTTTTGCAGTTTTTAGCCGGGACTGAGTTTGAACCTACGACCTCTGGCTTATGGGGCCAGCGCCCTACTCCTTGGAGCCACAGGAACCGCTCACATCCAGCTAGTTTTAGAGACGGGGTTTTGCTCTTACTCAGGCTGGTCTCAAACCAGTGAGGTCAGGGTGTTGAAGTCTTGGGACCTGCACAGGCAGGCTCTAACGTTCTGAGAATTAAAGATCAGGTGGATGTTGTGTGGGTAATGACATAGAGGTCCCAAGAGCCTTAAGGTTATTTTTCTCCAGTTTGTTCACCTGAGCAGGGTCGGGGCTGACCCTCTGATATTCTTTATCTGCCATAGCCTGGGGACCATGCAGACTGAGTTTAGGCGTCACCTCTTGTAGGAAAGGCTTGTGACCTCCATGGTCACTCCCTATACAGTCCTGCTGGTCTTCCCACAGCAGAGAGGGTAAACCCTCTCTCCTTGGCAAGTCTATGTCCCTCTCAGGGACTCAGTGTAGGATATGCGTTTTTTTTCTTTTCTGAGACATACTTGCATTTTGTCACTCTCAATAGAGTGCCAGTGGCGTTACAGCTCACAGCAATCTCAAACTCTTGGGCTTAAGCGATTCTCTTGCCTCAGCCTCCCAAGCAGCTGGGACTACAGGCTGTCACAACACCCACTTTTGGTTGCAGTTGTCATTGTTTGGCAGGCCCAGGCCGGATTCTAACCCACCAGTTCAGGTGCATGCAGCTGGCACCCCAGCCACTGAGCTAAAGTCACCAAGCCTGGTTTGAGTTTCACTTTGTGACCCTGGGTAGAGTGCCCTGGCATCATAGCTTACAATAACCTCAAAATTTGGGGCTCTGGTGATTCTCTTACTTCAGCCTCCCAAGTAGTGGGGGCTGTAAGTGCCCACAACACCCAGCTATTTTTAGAGATGAGTTCTTGCTCTGGCTGGTCTCAAACCCGTGAGCTCAGGTAATCTGCCTTCCTCAGCCTCCCACAGTGCCTGGCCTGGCTATGCAGTTTTTCTTTTTTCTTTTTTTAGAGATGGATTCTCACTTTGTCGCCCTTGGTAGAGTGCCACGGCGTCACAGCAACCACCAGCTCTTGCGCTTAGGTGATTCTCCTACCTCAGCCTCCTGGCTATGCAGTTTTTAATCCTCTCAGGTCCGGGAGCTGTGCCTTTACTTAATCCAGGATCTTGCCACCTGCTCAATGTAAGCCTCTCTGGGGGATCCAGACCTCAAGCCCTTCTGCTGGTCTGTGGCCCCCACTCTCCCTTTCTATACACCTACTGACAGTCCACAGAACAGCTGCTTAAAAGTTGGCCGGAGATTTTCCTAGCTCAGAACCCTTCCATGGCTCTCCATTGTCCCCAGAACAAATGCTCCGAAGTCCTGTCTATTTGATGCCCCTCGTTACCCAACAGGCTGCCCGCCACGCACTCACCACTCCCTCCCTTTTTGTCCAAGATGGTTTCGTGCACCCCCCACCCCCCAACTTTCAGCTTCTTGAGACCCATCTCACCTACACCTGAATCTTCTTCACTCATGCTGTCACCTTTCCCTGGTGTCTCCTCCTTCCCCCCTCCTCCAGACATGGGAGGTCTTCCTGGACACTCCCTGGACAGTGACCCACCACACGACCTGGTACGTTAAGTACCACCCGATAAACACATGCTGAGTAATGAAACGCAAACACAGGGAGTCTCATTTATTCTTGATGGGTTAAAGTGAGCCTATAGCTTCTGGTAAGGCTTACTGGGCCGCTGCCTAACATCAAGTCAGAGGTCTCAGGTGTGTGCAGTGCATGGCCTGTGTACGGTACACACTGGAGATTGAGTCCACAGGCCAGCACCCCTGTTGCAAAGGGAAGGCAAGGGGGTTAGGGGACCAGGTACTCAACAGTCCTTCCAGGAAGAGCCCCTGATGGCATCAGAAGGGCTAGAGGGGAGTTTCCCTGCCAGGGGCAGGGGCCATCATGTAGCTGGGTAGTAACCCCCAGATCAGACTGGATCCTAGCCCACAGAGACAACTGGGGCTCCCGTGACTGCTAAATGCAAGGCAGCAGAAATCCTGGGTCTGTGCCCCTCATTATGGTTCAGAGGTCTCCTTCAGTTCCAGGGTTACCAATTCTGTATAATCCCCATTTATCTCCCAGAATCAGTCCAGAGTCCCAGCAAGGCCCTGCCCTTTCCTCTGCCATCCCAGCCTCTGGGCATGTGTCCCCAGTCCCTGAACCCATGGACTAGCCATAAAGTACCCCATCCTTGCCAGGTAAGCATGGGCACCCTGCCTTTCCTGATGATGCACCTTGTATCCTCTGCCGGTAGTGAGAAGTGGATGTTTGGACACCATACGCCCAAAACACATTGCTGCGCTGAGAAAGCTCCCCAGGTCACCTTCCAGGCTTTTGAAGAGACCTGGCCTAGAAGTCCTTTATCATTGCTCAAGGTGACAGCCACATCTGAACACAGCTTCCTTAAGTGGCAGGTTGTGAGGGCTGAGACACTGGCATAGGCCATCCTGGCATCACTGTCATCAGTGAGGTTCCTGCCCCTGAGTATAGTGAGGGCACAAAGGGCATAATATGCTCATGAGCTGTCCCCTTTGGACAGGTGCCTGATGGGCTACAGATTTTCAACAGGGAGTGAATCCTTTCCCTGTATTGTGTCAGGATTCAAACTTGTGGCAGTGGTGGTCCATGTGATCAGAAAGTGAATGGAAGGAAACGTATGTGCCAGAGAATACAGCTGCTTGCTTGGAGGTTGGAGGAACTTTGTTTAGGTGAGACAAGGGTAAATTCCTCCTCCTCCCTGGCTGTCTGTGTAATGTAAGCTATATACTCTCACCTCAAACACAAGGTTTGCTGATCTGGTAGAAGTCTCTTCTTGTCCCAGGCACTAGACATGTCTGAGAGAGCAGATGGGACAAGAGCACCTTCCCTCAGTCAGGGTAGGACCATCCCTCAGGTCTGTCCTCTTACCCCTCCACTGCTGGGCTGGTGAAATCCCAGGGCAGTTCCGGACAACTCAAATTTTTGCATCACGGGTCGACTCTATTTTTCCTCTCCCTGGGCTGGCCACTGGTATCTGAGACCTCCTCTGCACTAGCAGAATGAATTACTCCAGTGTTTCCTTTTCTAGTGCATAAGCCCTTTTTTTCACCTCTCCATGAGGGCAGATCTTTATTCTTTGAAAGCATCTTCTCAACAATTCTGAGAAAGGTCCTCACTTCTGCCGGTAGCCATGGTTCCCCAAGCATGGGAGGCCAAGCAATAGCACCTGGTCTTAAAGCGGAGAGGTGGCTTCCTGTCATTGCAGTCAGCTGGCAAGCAGTGAAGGGTTCCCACAGAGAGGTGATATCCTAGGCCTGGCAAGTGGTGCTCTTCCAGACAGGCTGAAGTAGAAGTAGTGCATGAATATAAGTGCTGCCCCTGTAACAGTGGCCCTATCCTTCCCTAGGCAGAGGGAAGAGCCGAGAAGGAGCTACTGTAGGGGAGGGTTTCTCCACCTCTGTGGACCACATTTTAACACAGACAGTTCCATGTTTTGTGCGCTGCCCTGTGCAGTATACCGTCTTGAGCAGCATCCTTGATTTCTATCCTCTGGATGCCAGGAGCATCACCTAATATTAACAAATGTCCTCCAAAGACTGCAAAACTTCCCTGTGAGACAACACTGACCCAGACTGAGAACCACTGCTCTTTGAAAACTGCTGAAGTCAGTCCAGGCAACTGAAAATAGCTTTCTGTAAATCTGAGTGGCACAGCTCTGGGGGTCAAGGCTGCAACAAAGACACAAAGCTCTATCCTAGCACAGATACTCCTCAGCTGGGGCTTACCCAGGGTTACAATTGCCCTTTTCAGATTGGGTTGAGGTATGGATGCTATGGGGACATTTTAATCCACAATGCAAAACTTTGCACTTGAAACTACACCAGAATCAGGGAGCAGAAAACATCATACTTCAAAGACCAGAGCAGGCCGCTGTCTATAATTCTGCAGATGGCTGGTGGGTGTATCCATAGGATCCCAGGTAACCAGGCAGCTCGTTTTCACTAAGCACAGAGTAAAGGTGTCTGGAAGCCTGGAGGTGGACCCTCTCCTGTGACCAGGGACTATCCCACCAGCCCACCCTGCTTTCCTCAGAGTGGGAACAGAGCGGGAGAACCAGTCCATCCACTGCTGGTGGGTCAGACACCCAGGCCTAAGACAGGCACGGTTTTCTTTTTCTTTATTTGTCTACATTCATCTTAATTCAGATGTACTGCCTGAATGACCCAGACATACAAAAATCCCCCCACTCTTTCCCACTGGTTTTTAAAATAAAATCTTCACTTATAAAACTGAAACACTAAAGCATTAAAATACAGAAAGCTCGTTTAACTCACTTCACAAAAGCATTAACAAATGATGTATCCCTTCTGTAACTATTTAAAGACAAAATGAGTTAACACAAATACCAATTGTAAATAGACAGAGGGATACTGAACTGCCAATAACGCAAAAACTCTACCCAGACAAAGATGTCATGGCAACTAACAAACCATTGAAGACATGGAGTCCCAAACACGGCTAAATAATGGATCACAGGACGGGCCATGGAAGTGACCCGCTGCACCTCACGACACAGCAACGTGGACGGGGTCGGGGGTAGGGCCTAGAGGGGCCGGTTGACATGTTAACTGTGATGCATAAAACTGGATCTTCCAATGGGGAGTAAGTGCAGAAGGTACAAATCTCCGCCCCGCGGGGGCTTATCTGTACTGGTAGTTCATGCTGTGGTCTGCGTTTCTGCCATAGCCACCCTGTGACGACTGGTAGGAGCTGGGGGGGCCGCTATAATTCTGGCCAGACCCTGGGGAGTTGTAGTTTGACTGTGATGAGTAGCCTCCTAGGAGAGAGATGAGGTGGTTAGAGCTGAGGGACCTGGACCCACCCAGTCACCAAAGCTCAGGATCTCAGCCCAAACCTAAGGATACAAGTGGGCAGACCTGTAGGCTCTGTGTTAAGTGGCTGTCAAACACTATCAGATCTATAACCAACAGGCTTGGCACCTATAGCTAAGTGGTTAGGGCACTGGCCATGTACACAGGGGCTGGAGGGCTTGAACCTGGCCTGGGTCTGCTAAATGATGACAACTAGAACAAAAAAAATAGCCGGGCATTGTGGCAGGCACCTGTAGTCCTAGCCACTTACAAGGCTGAGGAAAGAGAATCACTTAAGCCTAAGAGTTTGAGGATGCAATGAGCTGTGTCGCCACGGCATTATAGAGAGTGACATAGTGAGACACCGTCTCAAAAAAAAAAAAAAAAAAAAAAAAAAATCTATCACCAACAACCTTAGAGGTGCGACCCTCATAACCCAAGTGAACTGGGTTCACTAGAGTGAACTGTGCCTTGGGTTGCCTGAGCAGAGCCTAACTGCTGGCTTGAACCTCAGTGCACAATCCAGTTTGGCCTCAGTGTCACCCATATTTCTTCCTTTTTTCTTTCTATTTTTTTTTTTTTTAGCAGGCTGGGGGCTGGGTTCAAACCCACCAGCCCTGGTGGCATGTGACTGGCGCCCTACTCACTGAGCTACCGGCACCACCCCAATGTCACCCATATTTCAAACAAGTGCCAACGTTTTAAGAGTGGGGGCACCACCCCAATGTCACCCATATTTCAAACAAGTGCCAACGTTTTAAGAGTGGGGACACCATCAGCTCTCCTAAAAAGTCTGAGCAGTTGGTATGCCTGAACCCAGTTATTTTTTCTTTTTCTTTTTTTTTTTTTTAGTATCATGATAAGCCTAATAGTGCTCATGGACATAAGCTTTATTTATTCTTTTTACATTTTTTTTTTTTTTCCTTGAGACAGAGTCCCACTATGCTGCCCTCAGTAGAGGGCCATGGCGTCAGATTCACAGCAACCCCAAACTCTTGGGCTTTTAGGGTGGCACCTGTGGCTCAATGAGTAGGGCGCTGGCCCCATATACTGACCGCGGAGGGTTGGAATCCCAACCCAGCCAAACTGCAACAACAAAAAAATAGCCTGATGTTGTGGTGGGTGCCTATAGTCCCAGCTACTCGGGAGGCTTAGGCAAGAGAATCGCCTAAACCCAAGAGCTGGAGGTTGCTGTGAGCTGTGATGCCGTGGCATTCTACCGAGGGCGATGAAGTGGGAGTATCTGAAAACAAAACCAAAAAAACTCTTGGGTTTCAGTGATTCTCTTGCCTCAGCCTCCCAAGTAGCTGGGACTACAGGCGCCCGCCACAATGCCCAGCTATTTTTTGTGGTTTTTGTTTCTTTTTCTTTCTTGAGACACAGTTTTACTATGTTGCCCTCAGTAGAGTGCTGTGATGTCACAGCTGACAGCAATCTCAAACTCTTGAGCTCAAGTGATTCTCTTGCCTCAGCCTCCCAAGTAGCTGGGACTACAGATGCCCGCCACAACGCCCGGATATTTTTAGAGATAGGATCTCACTCTTGCTCAGGTTGGTCTCAAACCCATGTCCTTTTTTTTGGAGAGCCACACTATGTTGCCCAGGCTAGAGTACCATGGCGTCATCATAGCTCACACCAACCTCAAACTTCTGGGTCTAAGTGATCCTCCTGCCTCAGCCTCCCAAGTAACTGGGACTTACAGGTAGCTGCCACTCCACCAGGCTATCTATCGATCTAATTTATTTATTTTTTGAGACAGAGTCTCATTATGTCGCCCTTGGTAGAGTGCCATGGTGTCATAGCTCACAGCAACCTCAAAATTGTGGGCTTAAGAGATTCTCTTGCCTCAGCCTCCCAAGTGGCTGGGACTACAGGTGCCTGCCACAATGCCTGGCTTTTTTTTGGTTGTTGTTGCAATTGTCATTGTTATTTAGCTGGCTCAGGCTGTGTTCGAACCTGCCAGGCTCGGTGCATGTGGCTGGGCACCTTAAACAATGTGCTACAGGCGCCAAGCCTCTATTTATTTTGAAGCAGAATTTATGTCGCCCTCAGTAGAGTTCCATGGCATCACAGCTCGTAACATTCTCAAACTTTTTTTGAGACATGCCCTCCACCAGTGCTACAGGCACGAGCCATCCTCAAACTCTTGGGCTTAAAAAAGCAATTCTCTTACCCTTGCTTCAGCCTCCCTAGTAGCTGGGACTACAGGCGCCACCACAACACCCTGCAATTTTTTTTGTTGTTATTGTCGTTTAGCAGGCTGGGGCCAAGTTGAACCGACCAACCCTGGTGTATGTGGCCGGCACCCTAACCAGTGAACTAAGGGCATCGAGCCCATTTTTCTATATTTAGTAGAGACAGGATCTCACTATTACTCAGGCTGATCTTGAACCCCTTGACCTCAAGGACCCTTCCCTGTCTTGGCCTCCCAGAGTGCTAGGATCTTAAGTGTGAGCCACTGCCCAGGGCCCTGAGTTGTGTTCCTATGGGGTCCCACACAGAAGCCACAGTGCAACTGCCACTGTGGCCTTGCCCATGGTGCTCTCTCCTCCCACCAGGACCACATCTCTCCTCATAGCATCAGCTGGGACCCCCATGTTGTGCCACCTGTGACTCTAGGCCCACCTTGTTTGCCTTGGTATGAGGAGCCGCCCCCAGAACCTCCGCCATAGCCCCCGTGTGAGCCTGGGTTGTAGGATGCCCCGCCTGAGCCATAGCTGTTGCCACCGCTCCGGCCTCCACCACCACTGTAGTCTGTGGGAGAGAGGACAGGGCAGTTAAGAAGCCTCAGGAAAGACACAGATGGGGAGGCTCAAGGATGCATGGTGTACCCCTGAATGTGACAGGCCCTTGGGCCAGACACTGGGCTTGTGTAGATTCCCGTGTTTAGACATGGCACATGTCAGCTCAACAGAGACATGCTAGGCTGGTTGCTGAGCTCTGAAGGCAGCCCTGTCTTGTCCTCCCGCCTGCTGCAAGAGGTTCTGCGAGGCCTCCATCCTGCTGCTATGAGGATAACCACCCTCCCACTCTGCTCAGTGTACTACTGCAGCCTACCAGGCTTGTGTGTGAGGGAGAGGGAGCAGCAGAGAAAGTGAGTCAGACTCACTCCCCGACCAGACGCAGCACTTACAATGCTGTCTCTAGAGCAGGTACCAGGTCTCATCATGGCCTACACCTCCGCGCCTCAGCAACAAGGGCTATTAGAGAAGGTGCTGTGGGAGTCCTGCCTCCTGGATCTTCCCTAATACCTGCCCACAGCCAACACAACCACCTGTCTGCCTCTTGGTCTCTCAGCAGTGCCCAAATTCTGCTACTCCATGGGCTGCACTGCAGGCCCCAGACCCTGGCTAGGCTGAGGGGTGCAGGACGCCAACTCACTGAATTTGCTCTCGTAGTTGTAGTCGGATCCGCCCCCGCCCCCAGGAGAGTTGTAGGAGTTTGAGTAGGAGTAGTTGCCTTGGCCGTGGTTGTAGCCCTTCTGCTTGCCCTGTGGGGGACCGTAGCTGCCATACTGGCTCTGGCTGTAGGACTGCTGCTGGCCCTGGTGGGACTGGTAGCCTGAGCCGTAGGAGGGCTTCTGCTGGCCCCCATGCAGCTGTTTCTTCCCGGCGTGTTTTGGGGGCACTGGTGAGTTGTAGTTGTCACCTTGGTAGTAGGAGCCGTAGCCAGAGGAGCCGCCACCGCCCCCGCCTCCACCGCCACCAGCATTCCCAGAATGCCCTCCGTTGCTGTAGAACTGACCTAAACAGGGAGGCAGCGGGTCAGGCGTAGCATCGGGAAAGGGAAGGAAGAGGGGAGGGAAGGGAAGTCATAGCTGTGGGCCCTGAAGGCTGATCAGCAAGCCTGCTGCCCAGAGGCAGAGAAGAGGAAGGAGAGAGGAGCAGTGGCCCCAGTCATTAACGCAGCCCTGCTGGAGCAGCCCAGCCTTCAGTTCCACTCACCCATCAGCTGATGACAACAATGGATCTTTGCCAAGCAGTGCACGACAGCAGCCTTTGCAGATGTCAACATTACAATGAGATGGGTTCTGAGCGCAGATGAGCTGCTGGCTACCCAGACGTTCCCAACAGTGGCAAGAAAAGCAAAGCCCCAGAGAAGCAGTGGGCCACCACCCCTGCTTCCCACTGTGCTGGGAACAGGCTCAAAAGGGATAGGCCTAGGGAACCCCACGAGATGCTTTCTAACAAGGCTCCTAAGACCCTTATCATTCTTAGAAGATCAAGTAGTCTGAGATGGTTCTTGGAAAAGAAATTGAGATGTGGCCAATGATACAGGGCATCTTTCTGGTGTTATCTGTGCTAACACGTGGCTGAAGCAGCAGAGCAAGCCCCAGTCTGGTGGGGAGAAACTTGCCAAGTCGGGATCAGGACACCCAGGAGGGGTCTCAAGCTACAGCTCTGGTGACCCAATGCCCGTTCCGCATTCTCAGCACAGCTGCTGGGCACAGGCGTGACTAAGCAGTAGGACCAATGAGTGTACAGTGTGATTGCCACATTCTCAGGCCTGAAGTTGAGAATGTGGCGGTGCAGTTCCTGCTGTGGTCACTGTGTTAATAGGCAGCTCCATCAGGGATTCAGGAGGAGTGAAAGGTGACACTGACTACAGGAATTTTGCACAAGGGAGCCCCATGCCAAGAGTTATAGCAGCGGGTATTGAACAGCTTAAAGAGTGAGCACAGTTTGCGGCCAGGTGGTATCCCAGCCCTGCGCAGCAATACCGAGTGCTCAGCAGGGTAGGGGACCCTTGGGCTCCTAAGAGCAGGCAGGGCTGAGCATGTCACTGCCTTGGCCCAGACAGCCAGGGGGTCTGTCCAGCTAGGCCCAGAGTGGGTGGGAGGGAGAGGGGATGCTCCCACTCAGCCTGTCCTTCCCTCCCAGCCTCAGCACCAAGGGTCCCATGCATTCCAGGTGGGGCCATCTTGGGAGTCCTCAGGTGCTTTCACCCACTAGAGATGTGTGTCGTGGGCTGCTTGCATAGTAGTCTATACAGACCTGACCCCCAGACTGCAGTCTGTGCTTTGCGGGCCACCCCCAACCCTGCCGCCCCGCAACAAAGCCAACGCACTAAGGACACATCCCACAATGCAAGAAAGCAAATATGTGGTGGCTCAGTGAGGAGGCTGGGGTGACAGAATCTTCAGAATCCCTCTCAAGAAGATCCCCAGTGTCCTACACTGAGCACACCATCTTGCCCCGCCTGAAGCCAGGAATGAATGAAGACGCAAGTACCGAGGCCTTGTTACTTTAACATGTATTGATTAAAAAAAAATAATGGGGATGGGAAGTTTGCAATGTCATTAAGGATAACTATTTCCTGGTATAAAAAAACATTATTCTCAAACAATAACTTTCTTTAAAAAAAAAAAAAAAAAAAAAAAAAAAAAAAAAAAAAAAAAACAACAAATAAAATTTTTAAAAATTTTCCTTTAATGTTAAAAACCTGTTGGAAC
>CAUYPK010096292.1:0-68900 GCA_963574355.1 Loris lydekkerianus
TGTTCTGTGAGACTTCTTGCATTCCTTCTTGCTGCTTTTTTGGGATTTGGGGGATTTTTGTTGGTTTGTTTTGATCCTGTTTTGGTTTCAGTCCCACAGAGCAGAGAACATAGTTTGTACCTACCACGGCACAGACCTCCAAATAAACAGTACCGGTTGTTTCTCTCTGCGCTGTTTGGCGAGCTGTCTTCTGCGCTTTCTTCCTCACCAGGGGGATGTGCTAGTTACGTTTCTGTACACCTTATTTTATACAGTTTTTCTTCCACAGTGGCAGAATTGACTGTAGTGCTGAACCAAAAGTATCCCTTTCCCCCTTATTCCTCACCCCAAGAAAATTCTAGATCACATGGGTGCTTGTGCCTTCCAATTTTCTTGCAGTTTGTTTTTTTTTTTCTCTGACCTGAAGTTACACTTACAAAATCAGTCAGACTTTGTGGGCTGAAGGAAAGCATGTGTGGCAAAAGATATCCTCTGGTTGAGAATTTTTCCAGAGTTGTGTATTTGTCTGAAGTTACTGAGGAGGAGCCATTTCCTTGTACTCCCTGCCTATTTCATTCCTCTACTTCCAACATCCATTGTTGCAAGCAATATTCTTCTCAATTTTTATATGTTTACTTTAAATCAAAGTTAGTCTATTTGTATAAAATTTTTTAAAAATCTAAAATTAAAAAAAACAATGGTGGGTGGGTAGTGGGAAGATCATTCAAGGGAAAAATGTTACTATTTACTGAGGTATTTTTCACAGAATGATTGAATAAAAAAGTTCAACTTGCATTTTCATTGTGGGTGCTTAGAGAAGTTCTAGAAAATTCAAACTGTGAAGGTTTATGCTTCATTAATTATGACCATTCTTTTTCATTTTTTTGACTATCCCTAATTTCCTTACAGGCGAGATAAGAATCTTTTCTATCAAATAAAATAGAAAGGTTAATGATAAGAATATCAAATTGTTAATTTGATATTAAGTCTAAGAATCTGAGTCACTTGCACATATAATGCTTTGTTTTTTGCATATTTTCTTAGGTCACAATGACAGAGGTTTCTAAGTTGTTTCCTTTTTCAAATTTCTGTGAGGCGAATGGCAACAAATGACGTGTTTCACCTTCCTCCCATGCGAGCTTGGAAAACTTTGGAAGGTTCCATTAAATTCCATCTCAACTACCCTAAAACCGTACACCTGATCCCCAGACTTCCCTGCTCTTGCTGAAACATGCTTTGGGAATGGAAGGGACTCAGAAAGTCAGCACCCCCAGAGCCTAAGCCGGAAGGGTCAGTCAGGTTTCAGGGAGACCTGTGTCAGGTAGGAACGTAACTATGGGGGCCAGAAATACCATCATGTTCTTTCTGGTCTAAACTTTCCAAAGCAAACAAGCAGAATATCAGAAGTTGATTGTCTCTCCATTGTAATTGTGTTGATGCGTCTGTATGGGTACCAAACTCAGCTTCTCCCTTCAAGAGTTGAATTTAGAACTTTAAATACAAATCTAAAAATGTAGAAAATACTGTTTTATATACCCTAATCTATATAGTTTTAAAAAAAGGGATGTATTTTCTTAGCTGAATATGAATATCTCTTAAACACAAATTAGTTCCTCCCATGTAAAGTGTCTCATTTTACCGATCCATTTCAGGAAAGAGGTTCTGCTGCCTTTATAGCAGAAATCTTACTTTGACCCCTTTTATTTGATGAGAGATTTGAAAATCGAATTAATGTAAATATTTCAATGCATCTGCTATTATTTTGTGGAGTTTATTAAACTACTTTAAAAATTGTATAGTCTATTTATTGTATGTATGTACATACAGCCCAATACCTAAAATTTAAAGTGGATTCCATAAAACCTGACTCATTCTTGTTTAGACTTACTGAATATTGTTTTAGCTTTGTGCACTGGACTCTACCTCTGTATAGGAAAATTTTTCATATTCAGTAATTAGTATTGATCTGTATTAATTGGTTATGTTTCTTGCACTAAGGATTTTTAAAACTCTGCTGTAAGTGTAGATTTCGTTTTACTTTGGCAGTACAATTCACTTGCCACATAGGTAGATAGTTCAGGTTCCTTTTATTTTATTTTCTACGTGATAGTGAATGGTTATATTTGTTCTGAGTTTGCCAAAACAAAACACAAAACCAGTACAGTACTTGTTGATACATCAGAGTGACTGTAATTTGTTTGCAAGGCGATTCAGTGCCCTACGATTACAGCTGGCTTGTCACCTAGGGACACACTGTCTTAGTGTAGTTTCTGAATGGGAAGTTTTTGTCACTATGAGGGATGAAGAAAGCCAGATAAGTTGTTGATGTTGGATTTCACTTAAATAACAAAGTCATTGGGACAATAAATAGTATAGATCCCGATGAATTTTTTCGTTTGTTTTACTTCTTTTAAGTAGGAAAAGGGAAAGAAGTCAGGAGTTTAAAATCAAATTGGAGAGCAAGGTGAGAAACCCAGCCGAGATCTGGACGTGCCCCGGGCCATGACACGCAGGAGCGGCCTGGGGCCAGTGCCATCTTCTCCTCTGGGTCACCTCTGTACTCTTTCTCTTGTGTTTTGACCCGGGCATCTCCATCTTGGGGTTTCTCTTGGTTCTGGGGATTTTGATCCTCAGCTGAGCTGCAAAGCAGAATTTTAGGAGTGAATGATTTTGACCTTTCCTGCTGCTTTTGGTAACTTCTCACCTGGGGCCGTATTTTACAGATTTGAATTTTTAAAAAAATAAAATATGATTCCTGGTTATTGTAGGTATTTAATAAGTGTTAAATAAATAAATACATACATAGAACAAATAGTACCTGCCTTCCTGCTTGCTTTCTTTGAGTTACTGAGATAAAATTTAATGGGTTTCATGGACACTGAGCAAAGCAAGTCTTTGCAGGTGCAGTGTTAGGAAGTGGTGTGACCCCTGTGTGTCTTGAGTGCTCACAAAAGTATGAGACCTACTCAGAAACCTCCGGCAATTTCAATGGTTGCATGAACAAGACCTGACAGAGCCCATCATGGTCCCCTATTTTATCTTACCTCACTTTATTTCCCTTGACCTCACTGGAGTCAGCATCTTGGTTGGAGCATAGATTATCCTCTGAAAAAGCAACTATACCCAGCTCCTACCCTGTGGAAAAAGAGAAGGAAATAGAAAACATGCTCTTGAACTGAGGTGGGCAAGGCTACTCACTGGGGTTTTATGTCGTAATCTCTGTGGACCTCCAGGGAAGTCCTCCAGGCAACTTCATTAACATACGCTTGCTGTCACTGAAAACAGAGCCTTACTGGAGCTGTCACATCCCAGGAACAGATGGCCCCACAGGAGCGCTTGCAGTCACAAAATTGGTGATGGAGTTTGGACCTCCAAGTCCCCAGACTTCCTTCCAATTTTTCTGTTGGACCCCCCCCCCCCCCGAAAATTTGGATATTTGAAGGGGCTAAAGGTGCTCAGTGTCACTTTCCATTAGAAAGTGTTTTCAGGTGTTCAGTCATCAACACCAAAATGATCTGCCTGGCTAATTTTTATGTTTGTGTTTTTTTAAATTTTATTTTATTTTACTTTATATTTTTTGCAAGTGTGAAACAAAGTTTATTAAAAAAGGTTTATGGAGTTAAGAGTAAGATGTAGGCTTACAGATCTCCATGGAAAGGGAACAGGTCCCCATTGTCACAAGGAAAAAGGCCTAATTTTTCTATTTTTAGTAGAGACAGGGTATTGTTCTTGCTAGGGTTGGTCTCAAACTCCTGAGCTCAAGTGGTCCTCCCACGTCAGCCTCCCCAGCTTTTTGGCTAGTAGGTGTGAGCCACTGCGCCCAGACTATATTTCTTTTGTAATGAGTACGTTTTAATGAGAGGTTAAGCTGACGTAATTTCCTCCCTCCCTCCCTTTCTTTCTCTTTTTCTTTCCTTATTTTAAAATGTTTTTGAAGGCCAGTGACTTTATTGATTTAAAAAACTTTACAGTAACAATAACTAATGCCCAAAATGGAGCTAAATGACACAGACAGACTGGAGGTTAAAGGTGGGGGAATCCCCTCAGGGGAGCTGGTAACTGCTGACAGGGCACTGGTAGGGGAGGAGAAGGGACGTGCGTACAGGAGCAAGAATTGCCAGAAAGCTGAAGTGGTGAGAGGAGAAAACTCCCACATGACCCTGGGGTGCCTTGGACGTGACTACAACCTCAGCACGGAGTCCCCACTCAGCTGCACATTCTGGAGACTTAAGTGCTGGAGCTTAAGGGATCCCCAGAGAGCATTACAAGAAGGCGTCACACCCCTGTCCAGAGTAGCCCCAGGATTGCCTGTCATTGGCCCACAGTGGACCCCATGTGTCCTTCAGCCATTCCTAGACGAGGTCTTCATCTTTCCTTAGCACCAGAAACTGGCTAAGGACCCCCTATCTTGTCACGGCCCCTCTGCTCCAGGTCCTTGTCCAGGACTTCGCCTATCCCAGCTAAACTCCCCACTGGCTTCCCCCCAGGGGCCCTGCAGTGAAGCCTCGGTGCTTTGGGAAGGATGTCAACTTGATCGGGTGTAATTGGCACTTCCAGCTCCCTCAATGGTTCCTCATGCCACCTGGCTGCTCCCATCAATACCTGACATGATTTCATTCAGCAAATGTTTACTGAGCGTGGACAGTGCTGGACACTGTGTCCACCCCACGTTGGGGGTCGATAGAGCGGAAATCGATGGACAGAGTCTTCGCTTTCCTGGGGGACATCCGAGAGGGGCCGAGGGCCAGTGAACAAGTTAACATATGGGCAGGAACATGCTGAGTGTCTGCAGGAAGGGAGTTACGGTAATTAGGAGGTGCAACTTAATGGCGATGGCCTGATGAGGAGGGGTCTCTGAATAGCTGGGAGGGGAAGAGATGGAAGGAAGGGACATAGTTGGGGATGGGGTGCAGCTGCTCACCCGGGGCCTTGCCGAGGGACACCAGTGGGAACCTGCTGCAGCGTTAAACTGCACGGTGCCGAATGTGGCGGTTCAGGCACCCAGGGGAGGAACAGGGCCTGGACGGTGCAGCTCCTGCCTCTGTGGCCTCCAGCTCACAGGAGGGAGGAGCTACACCCACACCCCCATCACAGGTCAGACAGCAAAAAAACACCCAGCACATTCCTGAAACCATCTTGAACATCCTTTCCTGCAAGCACTTACTTAGTGCCATAGATGGGTATTTTTTGAGTGCCTTGAAATTAAGGTGATTGCTATCAAGAAAATCTAGGAACTGAGAAATGACTAAGATTCAGGAAGATGGTGGTTACATGATCACTATACCGAAATTGATAGCTTTCCAACAATTCACCAGTAAAAGGAATTAGAGAATATAATTGACAAAAGGTGCTGTTCAAAATCACAACACATTAAACTGGCCCAGCTACTTGGGAGGCTGAGACAGGATCATTTGAGCCCAGGAGTTAGAGGCTGTGTGGCATGAGCCATGATCACACCTGTGAATAGCCACGCCACTGCAGCCTGGGCAACCTAGTGAGACCCTAACTGTAAAACAAATTACAAAAAAAAGATAACGTATCCAAGATGAAAAACATTTAAGTGCTCATAGTGTGTCCAGTGCAGTTAAAGCCTTAGCATATGTTAATTTGTTTAATCCTCATCACAATTTTCTGAGGCACCTGCTTTTATTATTCCCTTGTGAAGACACTTAGGCGTGGACAGGATAAGAACCTGGTAAGTGATAAAGCCAGTAAGTTTGATTCCAGAACTTATATTAGTCTCTGTGCCTCGTGGTCTCCACTGATGAGGGAAAAAATGTTACCCAGAAATGTGCTACAGTGAGTTGGGTAGTGTTCTTTCAAACTGTGTGCCAACCTGAATACACACGTGACCTTATCTGGACATAGGGTATTTGCAGATGTCATTAGGTAAAGTGGGCCTAAGTTGGCCCCTGAATCTGATGGCTGGTGTCCTTGTAAGAAGCAGGATACCCAGGGACCCTGCCATGTGAGGATGGAGGGGAGACTGCAATAATGTAGCTGCAAGTCGAGGAACTCCAAGAATTGCTGGGCCATCAGATCCCGGGAGAGGCAAGGAAAATTCTAGAGTTTTCCAAGAGTGGCTTGCTCCACTGACATCTTACAGGGGTCCTCAAACTGCAGCCCGCGGGCCACATGAGGCGGTGTGATTGTATTTGTTCCTGTTTGTTTTTTTACTTCAAAATAAGATATGCGCAGTGTGCATAGGAATTTGTTCACAGTTTTTTTTTTTTTTTAACTATAGTCCGGCCCTCCGATGGTCTAAGGGACATTGAACTGGCCCCCTGTTTAGAAAGTTTGAGGACGCCTGCAGACTTCCAGCCTCCAAAACAGTAGGAGAACAAATAGCTGTTGTAAGCCATCTAATGTGTGGCAGTTAGGACAGCCAGGGAAACAGGCACATGTGCAGTACCCAAATAAAATTCAAACTTTTGGCAAGTCACCAAAAACCAAAACAACAAACCTTCCTGGAAGAGACACACCATGTTCCTGTGTGGAAAGCCATAGTGCTATAAAAATGCCACATCTCCACTTTTCCTCCACCCCCCCCACCCCCCACCCCCCGTGGCCCCTGTACTTAAAGGTCTGTCGACGTTTAAGGCCTGTGTCTAGGCTGTTACTTCCATCTGGCATGTCTTTGCCCAGAAGTTTGCACTGCTCATTCACATTTAGGCATCTGCTTAAATGCCGTGTCCTCTTAGGGACCTGCTATGACCCAACCCCATGCACAGAACCACCCTGGCCACTCTTGAGTTGCCCTTTTAGCCTCGCACAGCTTGTGGCTGCTGTTTTTCTTACTCGCTCATTCATGGTCTTCCTCCTGTCCCCGAGTGCTGGCTCAGGAGGCCTGAGCCTTGTCTAACTCCTTCCCCCTTGTCTCCTGGGACTCCAGAAAGGCCAGGCCCTGGAGGAGGAGAGAGCAGTGCATGGTGCCCCGCAGAGTGCAGAAGCTGAGGACAGCAGGGTGCATAGCCAGAGTCCTCTTGAGCACAAAGAACAAAACTGGAGGCATCACACAGGAAGACGTGCAGGTGGCCAACAGGTCCCTGAGAAGGTGCTCAGCACTAATCGCCAGAGTAATGCAAAGTAAACCCACCGTGAAGTGTCAGCTGGCACCTTTCAGAGGGTGTGGGGAAAAGGGAATCCTTGTGCACTGTTGGTGGGGTTGTAAATGAGCACAGCCATTATAGGGAACAGTGTGGAGGGTCCTCAGCACACCAAAAATACATCGCCATGCGGTACAGCAATCTGCCTTTCTGGGTGGAGTTGAAATAAATATGCCCAGGAGATGTCAGCGCCCCCATGCTCATCACAGAGTTAGTCATGATACAGACAGAATCCAATCAGGCGTCCACCAACAGATCCGATTAGGAAAACCTGTGCATAGACTAAGGCATTTTTTTTCTTTAGACAGAGTTTCACTGGGTGGCCCTCAGTAGAGTGCAGTGACATCCCAGCTCATAGCAACCTCAAACTCCTGAGCTTAGGCGATTGTCTTGCTTCAGCCTCCCAACTAGCTGGGACTACAGGCACCTGCCACAACACCCAGCTATTTTTTGTTGCAGTTGTCAGTATTGCTCATCTGGCCTGGGCTGAGATTGGAACCCGCCACCCTTCGTGTACGTGGCTGGCGCCGAGCCAATATACTAAGGAACGTTATTCAACCTTTTTTTTAAAGAAGGAAGTTCTGTCATTTGCAACAACATGGGTTAACCTGGGGGACATGTGCTGACTGAAATCAGCCAGGCACAGAAAGACATGATCTTACTTACGTGTGGAATCTTTAAAGAAGTTGAACTCATAGAAGTGAAGGGTAGAGCAGTGGTTCCCAGAGACTGGGGAGGGAGAAAAGTGAGCAAAGGGGAAATGGTGGTCACACGTTCAGTTAGGGCAGGGGGCTGCGCTTCCCAGCTGTAACCCACACTCTGGGAGGCCCAAGCGGGTGAGCCTGAGACCAGCCTGGGCTTCCCAGCTGTAACCCACACTCAGGGAGGCCCAAGCGGGTGAGCCTGAGACCAGCCTGGGCTTCCCAGCTGTAACCCACACTCTGGGAGGCCCAAGCAGGCGAGTTTGAGACCAGCCTGAGCAAGAGCAAGACCCTGTCTCTAAAAAAACCAGCCGGGCGTTGTGGCAGCTGCCTGGGGTCCCGGCTACTCAGGAGGCTGAGGCAAGAGGATGGCTTAAGCCCAGAGAATTTGAGGTTGCTGTGCGTTATGATGCCAGGGCACTCTCCTGAGGGTGACAAAAATGACACTCTATCAAGGGCACCAAAGTGAGACTCTGTCTCAAAAAATTCTTTTTTTAAATTTTAAAAATTAAGAGAAAAAACTCTAAAAATTTCAGTTAGGAGAAGAACAATCATAATAATCATGCATTGTGTATTTCAAAATAGCTATAAGAATAGATTTCACGTGTTTTACCACACACACACACACACACACACACACACAAATATGTTTTTGAAATAATGGGATTTGGTAAATTAGCTTGATTTGATCATTCCACTTTTTTTTTTTTTTTTAAAGAGATAGAGTCTTATTTTATTGCCCTCCGTAGAGCACTGTGGCGACACAGCTCACAGCAACCTCCAGCTCTTGGGCTTAGGTGATTCTCTTGCCTCAGCCTCCCAAGTAGCTGGGACCACAGAAGCCCGCTCCAACACTTGGCTTTATTTTTTATTACAGTTTGGCCAGGGCTGGGTTCGAACCCACTACCCTTGTTATATGGGGCTGGCACCCTCCTCAATGAGCCACAGGCGCTGCCCAATCATTCCACTTTGTAAAAATGCATCAGAACATTATATTGTACTCATCAATAAACACAATTATTATTTGTCAATTAAAGATTAAAAAGTTGAGCCATGAGCCTTATGTGTGTAGGATATGGATGAATCTTGCTGAGGGCCATGTGGGGGGAGAGATGAGTCTGTGGAGATGTCCATAGCAGTCAGCTAAGGTAGTTTGAATAGCATCATTCAATCTCCAAATACTTGCCTTAAATGATATATTTTCCCCCAGAAATAATACTGACCTCTTATAGTCTGGGACACTTTCAATTCCCTGCAGCAGGTAGGACAGATGTTATTCCCGCTGCCTTCCAGATGCGACTGAGGTCCAGAAAGACTCAGTGACTTGGCAAACTTCGCTCAGTCAGCAAGTGCAGATCTTTCAGTTAATCTGCAGCTGCCCCTCAAACCACAGAGGGAGGCAAACTACACCTGTCACATGAGTCTCCACGTGTGTCCTTGAGGAAGAGACAGCTGCAATAATTAATTTTAGCTTCAAATAAAAAAACCCTTAGCAAATATTATACTTATATGCATGACTGGTGTACAGGGATTCTGTTATTTTTATGGTTGCTAGATATAGAAACCACGCAACTGGTAGTCTGGGCTGCTGAGGGCACTTTGCAGAAATTCGGGACTTGCTTTTTAAAGACTGCTGCTTGGCCCTCCTGCAATACCCCCTTCCATCAGGTCTCAGTTTAAGAGCTTCACAGAATCTGGAAACCCAGTCCTGTCCACCAGCCACACCCTCCCTGATGCCATGGCCCCTGCTTCAGCAGGTGTGGTCGCATTTTTAAGTTTCAGGTACATTTTTTAAAACTCAAAATCTTCCTAGGGGCCAGGAACAGTGGCTCATGCCTGTAATCTCAGCACTCTTGGAGGCCAAGGTAGGAGGACTTAGACACCAGCCTGACCAACATAGTGAGACTCCATCTCGACAAAAAATATTTGAAAATTAGCCGGATGTGGTAGCATGCATCTGAAGTCCCAGCTGCTCAGGAGGCTAAGGCAGGAAGATCCCTTGATCCCAGGAGTTGGAGATTGCAGTGAGCTTTAACGACATCACTATACTCTAGCTGTAACAACAAAGTGAGGAAGAAAGAAAAAGAATCTCTTTCTTTCTTTCTTTTTTTTTTTTTTTTTTTTGAGAAGAGTCTCATTTGCCCTGGGTAGAGTACAGGAGTCTCCTGTACTCACAGCTCACACCAACCTTTGCAAGTCTTGGGCTCAAGCAATCCTCTTGCCTCACCTTCCCAAGTAGCTGGGTCTACAGGTGCCTGCCACAACACCTGGCTAATTTTTCCATTTTTAGTAGAGATGAGGTCTCACTCTTGCTCAGGCTGGTCTTGAACTCCTGGGCTCAAGCCATCCACCCGCCTTGGCGTCGTGGAGTGCTGGGATTATGGGCATGAGCCACTGCACCTGGCTCCAGCCCATGATTTTCATCAACTGCCTGAGGATGGCTTGATCTTCATTTATGTCTCAGCTTTGAAGTTGTCTTTGCTGGCCTTCAGGTCAAGTAGCGCCAGTCCCTACATCTGTGAGGCCTTCTCATGCTGTGTCCTTATCTAGTGGGCTTATTCATTCGGGGTCTACACCGTCTGCCTCCCTGTCAGGCAGAGTCACTCCCCATCTGTAACAGAAAGTTGACTTCATTGCTTGCTAAGCAAGGTTAGGCACAGTCTCTGAGCAAAGGGGATACCTGATCTCACACAGGGTGTTGGAAAGCCAGGACTTCAGGGATTTCAGTACCTGGACCACTTGGGGTTCACACCTGTGTGAATATGATCATTCAAGGGTACTTGAGTGACTGCCTGGCCTGGCATTACTCACGTGGAGTTCTTGTTGATCAGTGAGGAATGGATTTTAACCTGGGTCTGACGGTTGTGGCTGTGTCCAAATAACCACCTAGGAAGACAGGAACTTCTCATCAATGTTGCTCCAGAAGATTCCCAGGCTCCACAAAATTGAGGCACTTCTGCCTTGTTCATTCTGCCTTGTTCACTGGGCACAAGACACTATGCACTCAGGAGATATCCGTGGAATGCATGTGTGAACAGAATAACTTAATGGGGGACTGGCCTCAGCTCCTCCTGAGCCGGATGGGCCTGTGAGGTCTGAACGTTGAGGGGCTGAGTGCAGGTGAGACGTGGAGCTGATGTCTGTCTGTTGTACAGGAGCTGGTGGTCGAAGTTTCCCGAGGAGGACAGATACATGGACAAAGAGGAGATTCCTTTAACAGGGACAGCTGTGCAGAAGTGGAAACAGCCCCTCGTCCTGGCATGAACTGAGGGTATCGCTGTCTACGTCCTGCAGAGACTCTTCATTTGACGAATTCCTCCTGGAAGCCCAGTTAGTGCAGGACAGAGACAGGGATGTACGGCAGTGGGAGAAGCTGTGGAGAGCCGCGCCCCATTCATGTGGCGATCCCCAAACCAGCAGCGGTCAAACCTTGAGGTTCTAAGAAGCAGCTTTGAGAACCACTTTCTACATTATTTTAAAATTATTAATTCCTCCAATTATCCTATGAGTGCAAATCTGCATTTTTCACTTTCCACTTGAGAGAACATGGTGAAGAAGGGAAGGTGACTGAAGGGTGGCAGAGTGAGGGTTCCAACTCACGCCATTCTGATTCTTTTTCTTTTTTCTTTTTTTCTTTTTTTTTTTTTTGCCCTCGGTAGAGTGCTGCGGCATCACAGCTCACAGCAACCTCCTCTTGGGCTTAGGGAATTCTCTTGCTTCAGCCTCCTGAGTAGCTGGGACTACAGGCGCCCGCCACAGACTGGAAGGCCCACACAGCAGACGTGGATTGTCTCAAAGCTCCCGAGGCTGAAGTCCAAGATCCAGAGGTCAGCAGGCTTGGTTTCTTCTGGGGCCTGTGTCCTTGCCTGGCAGGTGGCTGCCTTCTCCTCCTCTCTCCCTGCCTCGGGCCATCTCCATGGCATCTCCCTTTGTGCTTTCATCCCTCGGGTCTCTCTCCATGTCCTAATCTCCTCTTCTTATTAGGACACCAGTTACATGGGATCGGGGCCTCTGACAACCTCACTTTACCTAAAATACTTCCTGAAAGATTTTGTCTTCAAGTACAGTCACATTCTGAGGTGTTTGGGGTTAGAGTTTCATCATAGAAATCGTGAGGGGAGGATACACTTCAGTCTATAACACTTTTCTTAACTTCATTTTTGCTCTTTTTTTTTTTTTTTGGACAGGGTCTTGCTCTGTTGCTCCAGGTAGAGTGCAGTGGTGTCGCTATAGCTCACTGCAACCTCTATCTTCTGGGCTGAAGCCATCTGCCTGCCTCAGCCCCCAGGTAGCTGGGGTACAGGTATGTACCGCCATGCCTGGCTAAATTTCCCTATGTTGGCCAGGCACAGCAGCTCATGCCTGTATTCCTAGCACTTTGGGAGGCCAAGTCAGGTGGATTGCTTGAGCTCAGGAGTTCGAGATCAGCCTGAGCAAGAGTGAGACCTGTCTGTACTAAAAATAGAAAAAAAATTAGCTGAGCATTGTGGCGGGCACCTATAGTCCCAGCTACTCAGGAGACTGAGGCAAGAGGAACTCTTGAGCCCAAGAGTTTGAGGTAGGATGCCATGGCACTCTACTCAGGGTGATAGGGTGAGACTCTATCTCAAAACAGAAACATTTTTCCTATGTTTTGTAGAGACAGGCTCTCACTCTTGCTGAGGCTGGTCTCAAACTCCTAAGCTCAAGTGAGCCTCATACCTCGGCCTCCCAGAGTCCTGGGATTACAGGTGTGAGCCACCATGCTCGGTCTGTTTGTGCTCTCTGATGTCTGAAGGAGGTGGCCAGTGGTTTCTGAGGTCCTTTCTAAATCTACCAAAGCTATCTGAGAGTGGGTGCCTCTCTCTCTTATATGACATTATACACACTTAGACAGCCATGGCCATGTCGTCTTCTTTCTTCCTATGTTTGTCCATCTGAACCTAACATCCCTCCCACTCCATCCACTGTGGTGAGTCATTGCCAAGGTTATCCGAGCTAGCCCATCTCTAGCCTGGACTTCAGAATGGCAGTCAGTGAGGCCCAGGGTGAGACACAGCCTGGTCCAGGGCAGCCACGGTGTGCTGTGCCTCCTGAAGGTCACGGATGCCATCTTCAGTGAGGCTTCTACCTGCAGATGCACTAAGGATATCCCTTCATGGGGGGCTCAATGCGGACCCCTGTTTTGAGTGTGCGGTTCAGGGAACACACGCATGCCCACCCCACAGGTCCTGACAGGCCCCCACATCTGCTAATGTCCCTGTACCAAGGGTGCGATGTTACCTCCTTCTGAGCTGCTCCTTCTTATAATAAGGAAGATGGTGGACCCAGCAGGTGAACCTAGCAAACAGAAAATGACCACATGTTGGTGGCTGAAAGTAATTCTTGCTTGAAGTCATCCTTTAAGGCTTTCTTCCTCTCAGCTCAGAATAGGGGAAGCATCTACCTAGACATTTTCAAAAGCTGGCGTGTGTCCTGTCCTTGGTCACTTAAATGACCACGTTGATCAGCTGCACTCTGAGACAGCTTTTAATATTTTCAGCTCCTGGTCTGCCTCAGTGTTCCAATTTATCAGAAAAGGTGGGAGAAACAGAAAAACAACTTTTTTTTTTTTTAGATAGAATCTCACTCTATCACTCTCAGTAGAGTGCTGTGGCATCTTAGTTCACAGCAACCTCAAACTCTTGGGGTCAAGTAATCCTCTTGCCTCAGCCTCCAAAGTAGCTAAGACTATAGGCACCTGCTAGAATGCCCAGATAGTTTTTCTATTTTTATTTTTATTTTTTGTAGTGACAGAGTCTCACTTTGTCACCCTCGGTAGAGTGCTATGGCATCACACAGCTCACAGCAACCTCTAACTCCTGGGCTTAGGCAATTCTCTTGCCTCAGCCTCCTGAGTAGCTGGGACTACAGGCACCTGCCACGATGCCCGGCTATTTTTTTGTTGCAGTGTGGCCAGGGCCGGTTTGAACCTGCCACCCTCGGCTGTGCCCTACCCACTGAGCCACAGGCGCCACCCAGTTTTTCTATTTTTAGTAGAGACAGGGTCTCATCCTTGCTCAGGGTAGTCTTGAACTTGTGAACTCAGGCAATACATCCACCACAGCCTCCCAGAGTGCTAGGACAACAGGCATGAGCCAGCGCACCAGGCCCAGAAAAATAACTTATGTTTGATTTTGGTTGTCCCTGAAAAAGGGTAGAAGTCCCCTACAATTTCCATCCTGTTCATTGCTGAAGCCTTTTATTGAATAAGGGCTTTAAAAAAGAAAAAAAAAAAAACAGACTGGGTGTGGTGGCTCATGCTTGTAATCTCAGCACTCTGGGAGGCTGAGACAGGTGAATTGCCTGAGCTCACGGGTTCGAGACCAACCTGAGCCAGAGCCAGATCCCTGTCTTTAAAAATAGCCAGGCGTTGTGGTGGGTGCCTATAGTCCCAGCTACTCCGGAGGCTGAGGCAAGAGAATCGCTTGAGCCCAGGAGTTTGAGGTTGCTGTGAGCTATGACACCCCGGTACTCTACTGAGGGCAACAAATTAAGACTCTTTCTTAAAAAATAAAAATAAAAAAGAAATAAAAACAGGGTGGCGCCTGTGGCTCAGTGAGTAGGGCGCCGGCCCCATATACTGAGGGTGGCGGGTTCAAACCCAGCCCCGGCTGAACTGCAACAAAAAAATAGCGGGGTGTTGTGGCAGGCGCCTGTAGTCCCAGCTGCTCGGGAGGCTGAGGCAGGAGAATCACGGAAGCCCGAGAGCTGGAGGTTGCTGTGAGTTCTGTGACGTCATGGCATTCTACTGAGGGCGGTAAATTTAGAATCTGTGTCTACAAAAAAATAGTAATAGTAAAAAAAAAATTAAAAAAAAAAAAAAGAAAAAACCAGAGCCCTAAACCAAAAAACAACATCAACAAAAGCGAATTTAATTTCAACCCATCTGTCTTTTGTCAGAAAAAATAAAAAATAAACAGCTCAGTTTTTGATAACTTTGGCAACAGTGTGGATTTTGTTTCTTAAGAGCTAGATCTGGAATCTGAGGAAGAAGTTAGAAACACAAATCAGAAGTAAGAACTCAACACCTGTTTTACTGATGTCTCCAGCTGCACATGGTGAGGCATTTTGCAGTGGAAGCCAGGAGCTACAGTGAAGTAGCCGTGTTGACAGCCCTGTTTGATTACCATTTTAGAAACAGGCTCGGGTCTTTGAAGTTTCCAGCCTTGTAGATCTACTTTCACTCCAAGGCCAAAATTCATTGTCTTCATTTGAAAACTTTGTGTTTTTCTTTTAGTTCTTAAGTTGAAATATGTTCACGATCACAGCGGGCCATCCAGTTTTAATTTGTGATCTGAGAGGAAGAGAGGGGATTCTTTTCTTTCTTTCCTTAGAGATAGGGGTCTTGCTATATTGTCCAAGCTGGTCTCAAACTCCTGGGCTTAAGCGATCTTCCCACCTCAGCCTCCTGAATAGCTGGGACTGTGGGCATGAGGCACTGTGCCTGGCTGAGAGGGGATTCTTTATAAAAGAATGGACAATCCATTCATGTCATTTACAGCAGCCATAGAGGGAATGTATAGCAATTCTTCTTCTCTGGGCCTCATGACATCCTCACACAGGGAGGTGGCATAAAGCATGTGTTGTAAGAGGAATCTCAGGCTCGAGAGAGAATCAGGTATTGATTTACCAAGATGTCTCCTAACTAGTAAAGGCATAAAACCCCAAACATATCACTGTAGTTTATTTATTGAAAAAGAGAAGGTAACAGCATGGTGGTTCAAGGTTCACAAAAATAATAAAACAAAAAGCCTTTGTCACAGAGGAAAAAAATACATATTTCACTGTCAATGGTAACTGTCTTGTAAGGACTTCTTAGCCTAAACATGCTTTTAAATACTTGCTAATGGGAGCAAATGCAATGAATGAAAACAGAATATTTTGGTCCCTCTTTCTAATTTATATCTCGCTGCTCACAGCATCCCTAGTTAGCCACAGGGCTGAAGGCAGACCATCCTCGTTGTTTTGTAAATTTTTAAGTCACGGAGAGTTAAAATTCTACTTAATTTCCTTATCTATTCTTTGTCTTAGTCCATTTGGTCCCTTCTAACAAAATACCATGAACTGGGTGGCTTATGAACAACAGAAATTTATTTCTCATAGTTTTATAAGCTGGAAAATCCAAGGTCAAAGTGTCAGGAAATACAGCATCTGGTGAGGGCCTGCTCTCTGGTTCACAGATAGCACCTGTTTGCTATGCCCTCACGTGGTGGGAGAGGCAAACAAGCCAACTCTTTGAGACTTCTTTTATAAGGGCACCAATTCCATTTGTGAGGGCTCCATCCTCATGACCTTTGATCACCTTCCAAAGGCCCTGCCTCCTAAGACGATCACCCTATTATGATTTCAATATATGAATAGGAATGGGGGACACAGTCATTCAGAACATAACATTTTTCTTTTGTGATTCCTCCCCCCTTCCCTTCTCTTCCTTTTGCCTTTCCTCCTCTTCTTTTATCTTGATTTTCATTTCTCTTTCTTTCCTAAGGGTACACAGTCTGTTCCATACATGATTATGCCTACATTTAACTTGATCGTGTTCACAGACTGGATAAGAGACTACATTTCAAGTTGCTTGCAGAGAGACAAGTACTCATCTCATATTGCAAGCACAGATTACAGATTAGTGGAGTAAACATCTTCCTCTTTCCCTGTGTCCCCAGGGTGAAGGGAAATTGAGATTGAGGTTGTCAGAGATCATTAAGCAGGTGTTTCTGTCCACGGCCAGGATGGACTGAATGATACTGTGCTACTTCACCACCTACTAAAATAAGAACCTAGACAAAATATGAGAAGCAAAAACTTACAGACATCATTGAAAATAGACAAAGGATTGTAATCCCTGACATAATGGAAACAAATGAAATAAGCTCTGTGATGGTTTAAGCTATCACTGGAGACCCTTTTTGAACTGCCCCTGGGAGGCAGCCAGGCAGAGTGTGGATGTTCCACTGAGCTGAGAAGACAGAGATCAGAGTCCACGGAGGCTGCACAGCTGAAGTGTGCAGGGCAAGACACGGGAGGAGAGAGAGACACATAAGTCTGCGTAGAAGTTCCTTTGAGTATCGGCCAAATATTAAACTGTGCATGCAAAGCATGGAACTCTTATAGAACTTCATAAAATAAGGAAGGAGCAACCAAGGAAGCTGTAAGATGAATGGTTCTTAGGTGTCACATAGGGCTGACGAGCTTGTTAGGCACCTGAGAAATCCCGTAAGGACTCAAGAAATGTACCGCCCCAGTAGTACAAATTAGATCTAGTAATAGGCCACATTTGATCTACTGTAACAAAGCTTACCATAAGCTCAGAAGGATCGAGCCAATACACAAACAACTGCCTATCACATCAAAATTCAACCCTGTTTGGTCTGTCTTTCTAATCCATATCTCACTGCTCACAGCATCCCTAGTTAGCCACAGGGCTGGAGGCAGACTATCCTTATATTCAACAACATAACATGCACAGTGTCCAGAATCCAATAAAAATTACTAAACACACATAAAGAAGCAGGAAAATGTGACCCATAATAAGGAGGGCAGTCAATATAAATAGATTCATAAATAATAGATCCAGATACTCTAGGGTTCAAAAGATTTTAAAACAAATATAATGAGTAGAATGGTTACACCAACATCAGAAAAATATACGTCAGGACAAGAAATATTATTAGTCATGAAGAGGGGACATTTCACAACAATAAAAAAGGGTCAATATACCTTAAGAAGACACAAAAATCTTAACACGTATGCAACTGAAAACTTCAAAATACATGAAACCAGTCAATCAGGAAATAATATCTATACTTATTGTTCTAAATTAAAAAGGAAAATGTTACACAGATATGTGCAAGGTCATATTTATTGACATAGATTGATTGAGCATACTATCCTGAGGCATGAACCTGGGTGACAGGAAAACAGTTAACAGACAATTCGTATAGGATTTGGCCTTGAGAAGCTCAAGCTCACAATAGGTTGAAACACAGAACACACACACGCAGAGATTAAAAGATTAGGAGATATGTTTCATGATGTGTTTTCTTTAAATGTCTACCTTTCAATTTTTTGAATCGAATAAATCATTAAGCTCTTGTTAGTCGTTTTCCACCTTGAAGTATTAGTGTTTAGCCTTACAAATGCCAATGCCAATGTGGCTGCTCAGAGTTGGAAATCTGGTGAGTGAAGGCTCATTCCGATCTTATTGAAGACTAGAGATCTCCTTTGGGGACCCCAGTCAGGCTTCCATGGCAGAGCCAACACCCCACTTTTTACCCATTCTCCAAGCAAGCAGAGATTATTGAGGTGCGCTTGTATTATGGAGAATAATTCTTAAAAAAAAAAAAAAAAAGGAAAAAGATTAGTGATTCAGGGTGACTCACACTCATTATGGTAAATTAAAGCAGTAAAGCACCACTTAGGATGAGAAAAGAGCCTTGGGAAAAATCATTCTAAACTATCTACTTTATACACACACATTTAATCTTTCGAAATTCATTTGTTTCCCAAAGGAGATCGCCTGGAGATAGTGTTGGGATTAGGATGGATTACGCTTAACAAAGCCTTTCCATACACCCAAACTCAACTGGCAGGAAGGGCTCTTTGTTGCCTTGCCAGCTCTTTCCAAGAAAAGTCATAGTTGCCAACCAATAAACCTGCGGTACATCTTAGCTTGTTTCAGAAAGGAAAAGCAGCTTCTCAAAAGATCAATCTCTTCTAGTCCTGCCTGATGACGGGAGCTTCTCTTGGATGCTTTCTATAGCTTTCCCAGTTGCTACCATCTTTACGTAAAATAGAAAGAATGTGGATATTGGAGTCAAATAAATCGGGGGAGAATTTCAGTTTTCTTACCTATCACCTTTGTGGTCTTAGGCAGCAGTGAAACCTGATGGAAACTCATTTTTTTCATTCAAAACTGACCTCACAGATGGTCTCTCTTCTTCCTCAGGCTGGTCTTGAACTCCTGGCCTCAAGTCATCCTCCTGCCTCAGCCTCCCAGAGTGTTAGGATTCCAGGTACAAGCCACGGTGCCCAGCCTCCTTTCCCTTCCTTTAGGGAAGAAAAAGATACAACCAAAACAAAACATAAAAACATCATCAGTTTTTTCCTGGCGAGCCCTCACGGAGTCACTCCTTTTTTAAGCTGATAGCATCGCACTGCTGTGGGACTGGGTTTGCATGCCAGTTCCTCCACTCACAGGCTGGGTGACCTTGAGCCACTGAATAGACAAGTGTATGTGTACTGACCAGGCTGGGCCTGGCTGGTGGGAGGGATCCAGATCACACTCTTGGATATAAACGTGATCTTTTCCACACCTGACCCAGGTCTGCTCTGCCACCCACTCTTATCTTAAACCTTTGTACCAACTTCATTGAAGCAAATGAAATGGGATGTCCCTTACCTTCCTTCTATTTTTGTTCCTTAAGAGATAATGTGAATTAAAAAGACTCCCTGAGGAGATCCCCTGACTCTCAGGTTGCTGGTGTATAGGACGGGACAGTAGCTCAGAGATGAATTAACTGTCCCCTGTCCCCTGCTGAATAGCTCCATCATCTGTACCAAACAGACTAATCACTTGTCCCTAATCAAAAAGTGGCTGTGAATGTTCAGAGGGTTGGCGGCTAACAGTCCTGGGTTTTAAAATAGATCAAATTCCTTTATGCCTCCTTCTAGTTTTCATGGTGGAGAACAGAAACACACAAGGGGGGGGGGCGTGAACTGCTTTGTCCCTTTTAATAAGACTCTGACACTGAAGTCAGAGCTGCCAGATGTCTTTGTTCTTCCCTTCCTCCTCCTTCTACCCCTCTCTTTCTTCTTTCATTCTTTTCTTTTCTTTTCTTTTCTTTCTTTTCTTTTCTTTTCTTTTCTTTTCTTTTCTTTTCTTTTCTTTTCTTTTCTTTTCTTTTCTTTTCTTTTCTTCCCTTTTCTTTTCCTTTCTTTTGAGACAGAGCCTCAAGCTGTCTCCCTGGGTGGAGTGCTGTGGCATCACAGCTCACAGCAACCTCCAGCTCCTAGGCTCAAGCGATTCTCCTGCCTCCACCCCCCAAGCAGCTAGGATTACTGGCGCCCACCACAACACCCAGCTATTTTTTGGTTGCAGCCATCATTGTTGTTTGGCAGGCACGGGCTGGATTTGAACCTGCCAGCTCAGGTGTATGTGGCTGGCACCTTAGCCGCTTGAGCCACAGGCGCTGAGCCTCCTTTATTTTCTTCCTACCTCCCCCTTCCTTCCCTTTCCCCTTCTTTCTCTTTCCTTCCTTCTTCTAGCTATTGACTAAAACATGAACATGACTAAGAGGTGAATGTGAGGAATAACTAAACCTGAACGTGGCCCTTAGTCTATGTGAGAGGCCTGGAGCTTGGTGAAATGGGACATTCCACCAGCCCCTTTTCCTTCACCAAGGCCCTTTCCTCCATGTAAAGGCTGCTCCTGGCAATGGTGGTTCTAATTCACACTATAGTAGAGATGACTGATAGGGCTTAATGAGTTGTCTTTCCCAGATGTATTTTTATTGTCATCACTTTCAAAAGCCAGATGATTTAAAGCATATAATATAAATGTTAGAAGGTCAGCTTTTTTTTTTTTTTTAAGGGACAGGGTCTTATTCTATCACCAAGGCTGCAATGCAATAGCTCGCTGAAGCCTCAGGCTCCTAACCTTAAGCAATCCTTCCTTCTCAGCCTCTGAAGTAACTAGAACCACAGGCATGCACTACTATGCCGGTCTGATTATTAAACATTTTTGTAGAGACAGGGTCTTGCTGTGTTGCCCAGACTAATCTTGAATTCCTGAGCTCAAGTGATCTTCCCATCTTGACCTCCCAGAGTGCCTGGACTACAGGTGTGAGCCACTGTGCCTGACTAGTAGTAATGTTTTGCAGTAAGAAGTCCTACTCAGAGCCCCTGGGGCTGCCCCCCAGTTATCCAGAGAGGGAAACAGAACAATCATTTACATTTTCTCCATCTCTTTTTATTACTTAGAAAGAAATAAGAAAATAAAAGGTTAGCTGGGTGCAATGGCTCATGTTTGTAATCCTAGCACTCTGGGAGACTGAGGTGGGAGGATTGCTTAAGCTCAGGAGTTCAAGACCAGCCTGAGCAAGAATGACACTCCCATCTCTACTAAAAACAGAAAAACTAGTCAGGTGTTGTGGCAGGTGCCTGTAGTCCCACCTACTGGGAAGGCTGAGGTAAGAGGGTGACCTGAGCCTAAGAGTTTGAGGTTGCTGTGAGGCATGATGCCACAGCATGCTACCTAGAGTGGCAGAGTGAGACTCTGCTTCAAAAAAACCCATAAATAAAATAAAAGCTTAGTTAAGTTCTGATGTGCTACTGCAGAGTAGGGTGATATAGTTAACAATAATGTATTGTATATTTCAAAATAGCTAGAAGAGAGGATTGTGTATGTTCTCACCACACAGAAATGATAAATGTGCAAAGACGATGGATATGCTAATTACCCTGATTTGATCATTACACAATCTATACATGTATTGAAACATCATACTGAGCCCCATAAACACGTACAATCATTATGTGCCAATTAATAAAAAGATTATCCCTGGTTGTCTAGTGCTTAGGGAAAAAAGGATTAACTTCTTCAATGATGTACTTCAAAACAAAAAAGTTACAACAAAAAGTTATAACAAGTGGAAATAAGGGCCAGTTAGGACTCCCATGGGACAAGCCCTCTGCCTCCAAGGTGCTGCCAAGGATTTGTGGGGAGATGAGCTTTTGGAAAATCACAATGGGCCAGGGAATTTGTTCTCACCGAAAAATAATGCAATTCAGTCTTCTCGTAGGTAATTAAGATTGGGGCAAACGTCAGGCCTTCAGGAGTCCTAGGCTTCTGAAATGGCTACGTTGGGGCAGGTTGGGGCAGAATGGTTGACTCTGAACATCCAGTCCCAAGGGAAGTTGTGTAAGGAAGGGCCCAAGATTTAAAAATTAGCCCCTCGTGTGTTGGGATCACTCCATTCACTGAGCAAAGAGAAAGAACAATGCTATCTGGCTGGGCAGGCTAAAAAAATCTAGTCATTTATGGAGAAAAATGGATAATGAAAGATCTAAGAGAAGTAAGAAGAAGTGAATTAATTTTTGCCATATGTTTCTGCGGTGTAAGGCAACCCTGGGGGATAGGCACTTTTATTAGCCCTGTTTTCCAAATGAGGAAATAAGACTCAATGTTAATGATTGGACTAAGATTCAAATCCACATCTCTGTGTTGGGTTTTCTCTGCTCTGAAGTTGCACTGACTCCCAGCTGACACACAGTGAATATAAAGATCTAGGACGGGAAAGACGGCCAGGTGGTGGGGCCCAGGGGCAGGACAGGGGCAGACATGACATTGGCAGTACCCAGTGGTGAGTGTCACCATGAGCGTCAGCCCAGGAGCGCACCAGACCCAGTCTAGCTGATGGAGTCAGAAGTCTGTGGAAGGCATCCAGAGAGGGGACAAAGTGCTCCCAATGTAGGAAATAGCCATGGCAGGTCCCAGAGGCAACAGAGATCACAGGGAGCCTAGAGAAGGGCAGTTCTGCTGCAGGGTAGGACGCTGGGTGGGGAGACGACAGATAACAAAGCCCAGGTCTCATGGGCTTGGTGACTCTGCTTGACGCCATCCTGGACGCACTGAAGAGCCTTGAGCAGTGAAAAAAAATTAAGAGTCTTAAAAAAAGGCTGAGTACTGGTTTTTCACTTGGGTGAGATGGATCTTGGCATCACTCACCTGGAGAGAGAGCAAAGGAAAAATGCAGTCTGTCTGGACGTGTGCCTTTGAGGTGTGCATGGGCCCCGGGTGACGTCCTGCCTGGAGCTGATGCTCCAGCTAAAATTCTCCTTAAATTAGATATGTGAGAGACTCATGCTGTCTTATTTCCTGAGAGCATCAAAAGAGAAATCCCTCAACATACTTTGTTTTTAGGATGCTATTTTAATTTTTCTCTTTTCCATCAAGATGAAATGCAAGAAGAGTTCCTTTAGGGTCTGTGCTTTGACTCCCATCTGTGGGTCAGTTCCCCGATGCTGAACTGGGGTTGCTAATAGTACCACTTTGGTTTCCTAATTTAAAACTTTGCCTGGTTGCTAATAGTACCACTTTGATTTCCTAATTTAAAACTTTGCCAAAATAATAAAGGCAAAACATGAAATGGGGGTGGGGTGGTGGTGGAATTCGGTGACTGTCTCATAACTTGCCTTCAAATCCTAGCAAGGGGCTACCTTTCCCCCTAAAGCACCTATGAGATGGATGGGTGTTTTCTCAAGGGTTCCTGTAAACCAGCGCCCATCACACTATTGTAACTGCTCATTTATTACATTTTCTGTCTCCCTGCTAAAGCGTGAAATTCATTAAATTTTTCTTGATTGCATTCCCAAGACTTGGAAGAACTCTTAGCAGGTGCTCAGCATGAGTGGAATAAATAAATCCTTACAATTCCGTGAAGCAGGCATCCTCCTCTTTATTTTGAAGCTAAGAAAAGAAACTGGTAAGTTCATATTTGCTCAAGGTCGAACATTGGTCAGTGGCTGGAACCAGAGCCCAAGCCCTCTACCCTTGAACTTTGTGCTATTTTCCTCCAAATGACTTCTTTGACTACCACTGGCTGCTATGATGAATAATTTTTAATTGGTTTGACTAAGAAATAAAACATTCCATCAGTGAAGGGAATGGGCATATTTGTGGCTGGCACAGTGCCCTCTGCTGGACATTAATGGTATCCACATGAGAGAACTGGACGCCTGGGGGTACTTCACTAAGTCCCTGCCCTGCAGGGGGACTTCAGCGTTGAGCCAGCTGTTGCAAGATGCTGCCTCCAGGCTGCAGGCAGTAATTTGGCCCATGTGCATGCCCTGTGAAGGAGTTTGGGGGCAATTTATGAGCTGCTTGGCCACAGTTTCAAGGGAACTAGAATCGAGAGCAGGGACTGATTGGGAAGGGCTTGTGGCTGTCCCCTTCACCAGCTTCAGTCTTCACTCAAACGTGTCCTCTGTGGCCGCTAAACCTCAGCATCCTTTCCCCTCCTTCTTTGCTTTATAATTCTCCTTGTCACTGTCTAATTAATAATTCATTTTTAAGATACTGATCTTATTTATCTTCAGTCCTTTCTATTGGAAAGTATGTTCAGAGAGGGTGGGGATTTTTGTCCATTTCACTCTCTCCCATTTCCCCAGTGCTAAGAACAGTGCCTGAGACATACTAGGTGCTCAGTAAGCACGTATGGTGTTAGCTGTATTCCGTAGCACCATCAATGGTATTTTGAACGTTGTCTGTAAATCAGCGGGCATCGATTGAAACAGTGACAAGGAAGAGGGTGACTGCTCCCCTCTGGATGGTGGGAAAACCTGGCAGGTTTGATTTCAGTGGATATCATGGGAAGGCTGTTCTCACAGATTGCTCAGGGCCTGCAAACAAAAAAGCAAGTGAATGGTGGAGATTTTGGTTTCTTCACAAAGAAAACCCAATTCCCAGTGACTTTTAGGTTCCTGTGCACCTTTCCTGCTGGCATGACTGGATCTTTCTGTTCCGTTTCCAAAGGGCATCTTAGAAAGATCCATGGAAAAAGTTAAACTAACACAATTTCAAACACTGAAAGGGATGACATTGTGCTATCCAGGTAATTGCATTTCTTTAACACTCCGGACCACTGAAATATATATATATATATAAAATTGAATTTTTGCTAAGTTTTAAGGATCAAAAATTCTCTGGCTAGGGAGAGAATTTCAGCTGTAAGGAATTTCACCTATAAGATTGGAAAGGAGGACTAAACAGATTTTAAATTGACTTTCATTTCCAAGTTTGCATGGGTTAGCTAGCCTGTGGGAAATGGAAATCGGGGGGCTTCTAAGCATTCCCCACTGGGGCCTTGTGGGATGTGATTTAATGGATTGCTTACCAGTCTCAGAAGTAAGGTGTTTACTGACTTTCATTCTTCATCTGACATGTTTGTGTCTGACAGCCTTGTTTTAGTTAATTGCTTCCCTGGCAGGATCTTGGCAGGGTCTTCTTTGGCAAGCACACCCTCCTATGGCTTTGGGAGGAAGCACCACCTTGTCAGGACTGAGAAGATGCATTTGTGTTCTTCCCAGTTCTCTGAGACGATCTCACCCAAGCTTACATGAGGTGGGAACAGTGCTGGGAAGTTCTTTACTGCCTCTCCAGATCCCAGGAGGAGATCCTTGGTAGGGAGAAGACATCTGAAAGCTGTAAAGTTGGGCTGAGAGCTGGAGTTGAAAATGTAGTCCAACAATGACAGTCTGGGGACCTTAGGAGCAGGAAAAGGCTCAGCTGAAGAAAAGTTCGTCTAGTTGCTATTTTTTAGAGAATCATCTGTGGGCGGGAGTCTGTGGGTGTCACCGGAGAGGACTGCCCCTGCCAGCTGCTTTATGCTGGAGGTCCCATGCCCACAACAAGCTCGACTGGCCGGAAAGTAATGGATTGGAACCTCCTTTGTGGGTCAATCTACATACGCACATGCGATGCAGCTGTAGCAATATAAACCTGTCCTGTTGGTGCAGATGTTGAACACTTGTTTCCTCTCCACAGCCTCGAAAAAGTCACTTAAATCCTGATGACAAGTTAAACATTCATTTCTCAAATTAGACAATTAAGCTTTTCCTTAAATGCACAGACACCCTCCCCCCCAAAAACAAACAAAAACAAACAAAAAGCCCAAATGCCATCATTTTCCAGCCTATTTCCCTAGGAGAGGAGCCTTTCCCTGGCCAGCTTTCTGGGCTGAAAGACGGAGCCCTGGGGGCACACATCCTTTTGTGACAAAACCACTTCAAGGTCCCTGGACCTTCACTGGTACCTTATTCTTGGCAGAAAATAAGAATGAAAACCCAATTATTGGCACGCAGAATTGGCTGGACTCTAATCTATATATTATGGGCATCTTCTCATTTATTCCTCACAATGATTCTAGGGCCTGGCGTTGTGATTTTACAGTGAGGAAACCGAGCTAAGTAACTCTCCCAAGCTAGAATTTTAATCCAGGCTGTTAGAATCCAGAGCTTATGTCCTTAACCTTGATATTATGAGGCTGCCTCTTGTAATAATTTTTATAGAAAGTAGATGTTTTCTTTCTTTCTTTTTTTTTTTTTTTTTGAGACAGAGTCTCACTTTTTCACCCTGTGTATAATGCTGTGGCATCATCATAGCTCATAGAAACCTCAAACTCTTGGGCTCAAGCGATTCTCTTGCCTCAGCCTCCTGAGTAGCTGGGACTACAGGCACCAGCCACAATGCCTGGCTAGTTTTTCTATTTTTAGTAGAGATGGGGTCTCATTCTTGCTCAGGCTGGTCTCCAAGTATTGAGCTCAGGCAATCCTCGCGCCTCCCAGAGTGCTAGGATTATAGGCGTGAGCCACCACAGCCAGCAGATACTCTCTAACATTTCTTTTTAGATACAAATTCCTTTATTTAAGGGGAATCAACACAGATAGCAGTGGAGGTGTGTGACCAATATAGGAGAGGGAAGAGGAGGATCTGGGGCCCTTCCTTTACATTTTGTGGCCCTTAAGTCCCTGGAGTTCCTAGAGACACGTTTCACTTCTGAATAGGCCCTTCTGTGAAGGGCCACTTGCTCTTCTTTCCAGCACGCCAGGTGTGGTGGCTCATGCCTGTAATCCCAGAACTTTGTGAGGTCAAGGTGGGAGGATCACTTGATTCCTGGGGTTTGATGTCAGCCTGGGCCATATAGAGAGATCTTGTCTCTATAAATGTTTATTTTCTAAATTAGCTGGGTGTAGTGGTACATGCCTATAATCCCAGCTACTTGAGAAACTGAGGCAGGAGGATCACTTGAGCCCGGGACTTTAAGACCAGCCTGGGTAATGTAGCAAGATCCCATCTCTATATTAAAAATACTGAGGAATGGAGGTTTGCACCTGTAGTCCCAGGTACTTGGGAAGCTGAGGCGGGAGGGTCACTTGAGCCCAGGAGTTGCAGACTACACTGAGCTGTGATCGGGCCACTGCACTCCAGCCTGGAATAGGGAGAGCAAGACCCTGTCTCAAAAAAAAAAAAAAATTAAATGTAGTCGATGGTTATTATTCACAAATTTTGTGTTTGCAAATTCCCCTGCTTGCCAAAATTTATTTGTAACCCTGAAATCAACAATCCCAGTGTTTTGTTTTGTAGTCAGTTGCTGCCATGTGCAGAGCAGTGGGGAACTTGTGTCACCCAACTCCACCTGCCAGTGAGGACACTATTTCCTGCCATGGTTGTTCCATGTTTGTGTTTTTGGTCAGGGATTTTGCCATTTAAAACGATCATTGGCACAGTGCTGAGGCACACCCGGGTGTCCCCGGTACAGAAAGGCTGCGACCAGCCCTGCAGAGACAGGATCTGTGTTAGATGAGCTTCATTTAGGTATGAATGCCAATTATACTAATGAGTTAGGCTCTATTAAATATATATGAAATATATTTCATAAGTACAATAAGGTGTCTTTGAAACAGAAACACACATAAAACAAAGTTATGTATTAATAGGATGACAAAAGTCACCTAACCCTGTGGTTCCCCAAGGAGCCCTGGCTATTCACTAATTCAGTGTTTGCAGGAACTTTATAGCCCATAATATCACAAACAATAAGAACTGACTGAAGTTATCATGTTTTGAGAGCCTCCGATGGATCAATACTGTGCCAGAACCTTATTTAAGTGAATTGTAATTCTCCACCCTGTAAGTGAAGTATCATTCTCCCCAATTTATAGATGGGAAGACCAAGGCCTGACTAATATGGAAGTGTTGCTAAACCAGAGAGAGGCGAGGCAGAGGCTGAACAGCATGTAGCTAATGGCTTTTATTCTGTGAATTAATCCCATTTTCTCGAACAATTCAGCCATATCCATGCCCCTGGTTTCTACTGGTTTCTTTTACAGTGGGTGCCATAGATAAGCACGTGTGGACCTCCCCAGTGACACTGGGCACCTCTTACAGAGAGACAGGCAGCTGGGGATGCTGCCGCCACTTCTTCCTCTTCCTCCTCTCCTGCCCTCATCTGGCTTCTGATAGCCACTGGGGCTAGGATTTCCAAGTAAGGCAAAAATGTCTCCTTCCAGGAAAGAGAAACAAAACAAAACAAAACAAAAAGCAGAAAGAGGAAAAAGCCAGGGCAGGAGGACCAGGTAGACTTAGAGGCGAAAGAGCAAATATGATCAGGGTGAGGAGGGAGGAAGGCAGCGCTGGCTGTTCAGGGGATGCTCTGGTGCAAGGGAAAGACACAGGGTGGGCCCCCTTCAGAGCAGACCCTGAGAGGTACCCCTCACTGACCCTTTAGCAATTCTTTATATCTTTAAACCATTTTCACTTCTCTAGTCTCGTTTTGCATATCACAACCCCTCTGAGCAGGTGAAGGGTGCATGTTTCCTCTACCTGGGCACGAAGAACTCTAAGGATTAGTTCAAGGTCACGCAGTTCTGATGTATTCCACATTTGAGATAGGCCATTTCTATCCCCCAGCACAATTCGGTATTGCTCTCCTGGTATTTCAATTCTTTTTTTTTTTTTTTTTTTTTTAAGCCAATACCATAAACAGTCTATTAGGAGACAAAGAGATCATCCTTTATTTTATACTTGTACCATATGACCATATCAATGTTTTTACTGAACGACAGTTCCTCAAATTTCATCACTCGCTCACGTTGAAGCATTTGGCTAAAAAGTAGCAAGACGACCGCTCCTTTCAAGGGGGTCAAAATGTTTTCCGTGGATGGGAGTGTGTCATTGGAGTAAAGATGAAAGTAGCTTTGTGGGGCTCCTCTTCTGGGAATCTTTCTAGGGATATTACTAAAGTCAAGAATAGATCAGAAATGAAGACAAGATAGGAATATAAAGCATAGCTTTCATGGAAAATTGAAATCATTCCTTTGAAAGTTCACAATTTCCACCCTGATGATAGATCCCCAACCTTGCAGGATGGATTCTTCCCAGATGTAAAGGTGACCGTCACTATAGGATTTTGATGCAGCTGTGATTGATGTCAGCAGGTCCAGACAGGGATATTTTATTACAAATTTAACAAGACATTTATTAAGTAGATTCAATGAGAGACAGAGCCAGGCTAGATAGGACTGGGAGATTTAAAAGGAAGATGGAACCTCTGAAAGCTGTCTAGGCCGGTTAGGGACTAAAACCCCGGTGATGTGAGCTGTTGCTGGTCTCCTACACACTAGGGGCTCTTATTTGCTGCCATCATGTCACGTAAACCTCCTGTAAATGCCGAGAAGAAAGGCATGATCCTTCTCACTGCAAGTGGAGAGTAATCTGGAGAGACCTAGTGACTTCCCCAGTGAGTAAGGGGCTGCCCTGAGCTTTGCACCCAGCCGTTTTGTCTCCTGTCACTAATCCACACCAGAAGCAGCTGGATAATAACCGAGTTACAGTCTAACGTTGGGACATGCAAAGAGGTGAGGTGTGGGTTTCCGTTTGCCCCAAAGCCGTAGGAATTCAGAAGGACAGAGAGCCTCGTGGGTTAGCGTGATGGTGGGATGGTGAGTTCTGCTTCTTACACAAAACAAAACATGAACACTTCAGGGCTTCTAGTGCAAGTCAAAAGTGGTTGTGGGAATGTTTTCAAGAAGGAAGTGTCTTTTTAGTGGAGAAATTTACTTGACTGGTGAACAGCAGTTTTTTCTCTTGGGTTATAAGTAGTTACTTCTATTATATCATGGAGCGTCTGGCTGTCCGGGCAGAGACATATGAGCACCGCCACAGGCCTGGAATATCCCGAGAGGGTAAGAATAGCCCACAATAAGACATGACTCCTGCTGTTCTGGTCACTGCAGTTGTCGGGGATGCTTGGCCTCACAGGCAGACGGCTTAGGGCCCTCTCCACTTAGAAACGGAAAAACTCACCTCCTACTTCTGGGCTCAAGCCTTTGCTTTTGTCTCTCTGACTCTCACTGTTAAATCTTTTGTAGTTAAAATACATTTGTTCCTGCAAGGATCTTCCACCTCCTTGGAGAACACAGACCTCCAACATCTCCGGCAGCCTCAAGTCTGTGACATTCTGGAAGCATGAAAAGCCTGGATTTTCTGGGATTCCTCATCGTCACCTTAAGTTGCAATGTGACCATTGTGGGTGAGTATCAGGACAGCCTCCAAACTCCTGTCCAGTTTGTGTTTTCATTGCCATGTTCAAATCCAATCCTTTTTAAAGCATGGATGTATTTCCTCATTTTCAGTTTGCTGGCTCATCCCCAAAAGAAAAGCCTGTGTCTTGCTGGAGGGGAAGGAAGAGGTGGCATCAAGTTACCTCTACCTGCCCCAGGGTGTCCCCATCCTGTAAGGAAGTCTTGGGTGTGATCCCTGTTCTCTGACAGTCTCCCCTCGCTGAGTTGGGGGTGCTGAGTTGGGAGGCTGAAGTAGGTGGAAGAGGGGTGATTTTGTGCAACCCTTTTGTGGTCACATTAACCAGAAAAAAAAGCAAAACATTAAAAGTTAGTTCATATGTACCTTTCAGTGGTTCTCAACCTTCCTAATGCCGCAATGTATTTTCATTGTTACAAAGGGGTCGCGACCCACAGGTTGAGAACCACTGCCTTATATTAATCTGAAATAAAACAATAAAACATGGAAAGAGATAATTGGAAAGAAATAACAACCAATAATTAGACCCAGTCAGTTAATAATAAACACATTTTCATTCATAACTTAAAAAAACTATAAAAAGATGAAAGCTAGTAAGAAAGTAATGCCTGGGTTAGGTTTTCTTCTTGTTCAACTTTTGAAATTTTTATCTCTAAAGCTTCATTTGTAAAGATGGATAATTTCTCTCTGCACTTTATTTTTTTATTTTTACTTTTTATTAAATCCTAGCTGTGTACATGAATGCAATCATGGGGCACCATACACTGGTTTTATAGACCATTTGACATATTTTCATCACAATGGTTGACATAGCCTTCCAGATGCCTAACTTCCAAAATGCCTAACTAAGGCATTTTCTTAGTTATTGTGTTAAGACATTTATATTCTACATTTACTAAGTTTCGCATGGACCCTTGTAAGATATAGCATAGGTGTGGTCCCACCAATTACCCTCCCTCCCTCTCTGCACTTTAAAACCAAATCTCTCATTATATTTTTAGCAAAGAAAATAATAAAGATTTCTGTTTGAGGCAGATGAGTCTAATTTTCAGAGAGGTACGGGTGTCACAGAAAAAAAGATTGAGGAAAGGACTAATTAATATATATCTGAAATGTGGTGATGTTTTTCTTACTCATTATTTATTTTGTAGAATTTAAACAAAATAAAGTTTTTTTTTTTTTTTTTTTTTGTAACCAAGTCTCACTCTGTCAAATGGTCTTCTTGCCTCAGCCTCCTGAGTAGCTGGGACTACAACACACACGCCCAGCTAATTTTTCTCTTTCTAACAGAGCCAGGGTCTGGCTCTTGCTCAGGCTGGTCTCAAACTCCTGATCTTAAGCAATCAGTCTGCCTTGGTCTCCCAGAGTGCTAAGATTACGGGAGTGAGCCACTGCACCCAGCCAAAAAAATCAACTTGATGTTAAATGTTCAAGTCCAGGATTTTATCACATAATGATGTTATTCTTTGAGTTTGACAACCTCTATTTATAAAAGCATTTTGATTTTCCAATGTCCAATTATATTTTCTCTAGCTCATCAGAAAATATAATATCTACAAGTTATCACGGCTGTGTTTGAAGTGTGTTCCAAAATAGTTGGCCCATGCCATGAAAATAGGATTTCAAAGTTATTTTGGTTTCTTAGACAAGTCTCATGCGTTCGTGATAAATTGAAGAAAGAGAAGCCTCATTAGTTCATAGTGATTGAAATAGGGGGAAAGGAATTCTGAATTATTAAAACATCGGAAAAATGGAATGTTCTTAAAGAAATTCAATTTCAAGAACCATAGGGCAGCATTAAATAAAAGCCCAGTGATTAAATAGAGATCTTGGTGTGCCATTATCATAAATAAAAGACTAATTGAAATTAATAGCTTGAATTGCCTAGACAGTTACACCAATATGCTAAAATCCTTTAAAAAGCTTATTCTCCTAAGAAGCAAGATCTTACTGAAATCATTAATCTGCTCAGCTAAACGAACCTTCAAGACCCCTCAGTCCAGGAGACATTACCAAAAGTCTGAACTAGTGCAGTCAGCTGAAAATAATTTCAGTACAGAACACTTTTGAAAAATCACTCCTCTCTAAGCAGCTTATTAAGAAGTAGGTTCAGTGCCCAACAAATATTTGTCAAATGCCTTAACTGGCTGATACTCTGGCTGTGACTGAAACGTGCTTATTGACTTCTCAGCTGTCCAATCTCGTTTGGGCGGTGCCCATAGCACAGTGGTTATGGCTCTGACCACATGCACTGAGGGTGCCGGGTTCGAACCCAGCCTGGGCCTACTAAACAACAATGACAACTGCAATAAAAAATAGTCGGGCCTTGTGGGGGGCGCCTGTAGTCCCAGCTACTTGGGAGGCTGAGGCAAGAGAATCCCTTGAGCCCAAGAGTTTGAGGTTGGTGTGAGCTGTGACGCCACTGCACTCAACCGAGGGCGACATAGTGAGACTCTGTCTCAAAAAATAAATGAATAGGGCTGCGCCTGTGGCTCAAGGTGTAGGGGGCCGGCCCCATATACCAGGGGTGGTGGGTTCAAGCCCAGCCCCAGCCAAAACTGCAAAATAAATAAGTAAAATAAAAATTAAACAAACAACCAACTGTGGTTGGTAGGAACAATGTTGACACAGTGGTGACGAGGCTGTTCCTGTCACTTCTTTTGCAGGAAAGGTCTGGCTTATCCTCATGGTGTTGCTGAGGATGGCGGTGCTCGTCCTGGCAGGACACCCTGTCTACCAGGACGAGCAGGAGAGATTCGTCTGCAATACTCTGCAGCCGGGATGCGCCAACGTTTGCTACGACGTCTTCGCCCCTGTGTCCCCCCTGCGGTTCTGGGTACTCCAGAGCGTGTCTGTGCTGCTCCCGTACGCGGTTTTCAGCGTCTATGTCATCCACCAGGGGGCCGTGCTGGCCGCCCGGGGGCCCTGCGGGTCACACGGAGCGCCCGGCAGCGCGGGCCGCGGCGACCCAGGCCCCGGGGAGAGGCGCGCGGCGCCGCCGGGCGGGGAGCGCAGCCGCCCGCGCGTGCCCGACTTCTCCTGCGCCTACCTCGTCCAGCTCAGCCTGCGGACTCTGCTGGAGGCAGCCTTCGGGGCCTTGCACTACCTCCTCTTTGGATTCTTGGTTCCAAAGCGGTTCTCATGCACTCGCTCCCCCTGCACCAGTGTGGTGGATTGTTATGTGTCTCGGCCCACGGAGAAGTCCATTATGATGCTCTTCATCTGGGCAGTCAGCGCGCTTTCCCTGCTGCTCGGCGTGGTCGACCTGGCATGCAGCGTGCGGGGCAGAATGCTCAAGGGCAGAGGCCCCTTGGTCAAGGAGGAGTGTGGAGCCCTGATGCCACCTCCCAGCCACGGTGTGGAGAGCCAGGAGGGCGGGTGGGAGCAAGATGGGGCACCCGCTAGTCCTGGCACGTGGACCCCAGGGGCTGGTGCCAAGGGCGAGGCCGGTGCTTCGGGGCAGACGAGGCATCCAGGTGAAGACCAGAATGAAGCCATGTCCTTGGCCAGCGACAAGCTGTCTCTGGCTTGCAAAGAGCCCCACGGGGACACCGCCCAGGAGCCCAGGAGCGAAGACTCTGTCCCCCAGAGCAGGCTGGCAGGACCCTATTCCTGTAGCCAGCTGCAGCTCTCCGGCCGGCTGGTCAGCTCTGGCAGTGCTCCTCATCTGAGGACCAAAAAGTCTGAGTGGGTATGAAAAAATGGGAGCCCCCACAGCATTGAGTGAGAGCAGCTGTCCCGTGCAAACTGGTGAAGACAGAACGCACACTGGATTTGGCACCTGTAAAACCTTATCACTCACTAAGTTCCCTAGAACGTTAACAGCCAGGAGGGCGAACTGGCCTGGAGACAAATGGACTTTACAGTAGACACTCTGACATTCTCTCCCTGCAGATTTAATAACCACAACACTTTCTGTTGACAAAGAGCTTGTGACATTCAAACGCCCCAATGAAGCTGAAATGATTAATTGGAGCGTGTCACTTCACAGACTATCACAAGCCGGTTCTTAAAGCATGTTTTTTTTTTTTTTTTTTTTTTTTAAGCATGTTTTAATGTTTAGCATGTTCTCTACGTGAGTAGAGCTCATGAATGTTTCCGTATTTCCTGTTGAATAATTATTATGAGTTTTTGGTTTAGGTTTTGCTTTTCTGCTTGGATGAAAGAAATGTCTCTTCTGCATGTCATCAATAGAGAAATGTTAGTTTAACTTCTTTAAACCCCTTAATAAAACAAATGCCAGTTGCACAGTAGCATCACACTTCATTGCACAAGATCTGCCTAACAAACAGTTGGTTGGGGGGGGGGCATTGTCTATGGGTCTATGTATGTGGGTGTCTATGCATGTGGGTGTAAGGACGTGGGATGAGCCCGTGTGGCAGAGCTGTCCCTTGTGTGTATCAGCTGAGTGGCTCCTCACTGTGTACAGGGAGGACTTAGGTTGTTAGTGAGCGGCCATAGACTCATCCTAGGCTTTTGGCCCAGACCTCCTCTGTGTCCTTCAGAGTGTTGACATGATTCTGATTGCCCTGAGGACTTCACGACATTCCAGGGGAGCAGAGGAGAGACCCTTTGACTGTTGTGTTCATGCTTTTTGTGTGTTCACTGGGATGGACCACTGCTCTAGGTCTTGGGCTGGGCTGCTAATCTGTGCCTCTCTGTACTTCTTGGATTCAGTCTGATTTTGATCTAGGAGCTGCCCAATTTAAGGCATGGCTTTGAGTTTGAGTTTTAGTGCTGTCCTAAATCAGGCAGATGCGAGGGTATAGGATAGTTAGAAAGATCTGCTATGGGGCAGGACAAACCAGCTGACTTTCATTAAGGGAGGAGAAGGAGCTCTCTGGGTATAGTTCTAGAAGGGGTGGATAGCCTCAGGTCCCCACACGTGGACTAAGAAAGGAGAACCACCCTTCACTCCAGCAACTTAAAAAAAAAGGTAAATTGATTCACTCGTGAAATCAATGGACACTGTTAACAGTTCTAAAGAAGGCCTTGACAATGAAATATCTACCAGAGTGGAGGATACCAGCCTCCTTGACATATCTACAGGATGTCAAAGCAATTGGTTAAAACTTCAAAAAAAATCCAGAATTGGTTTTGACATACGAATGTGCCTCAGATCCCTTTCTTCACTATTTATTTGTTTATTTATTTATTTATTTATTTATTTATTTTTTGAGTTCTGTCTTAGCTGAGCAAAGCCTCACTCTATGACCTCGTTAACCTTAACTGCCTTCTTTTCTTTATTTTGAAATTATTTTTTATTAAGCCATAACTTTGTACATTGATGCATTTATGGGGTTCAGGGTACTGCTTCGATATACAAGGTGAAATGCTTACACTGAACGAAGTAACACATCCATCACAATTATACTCATTTCTTAATAGCTTTAAAATGTACCATTGCATCATGCACATTAGGTGAGGTCCCCCCAAATACTCTTCCTCCTCCCACATCCTCCCTTCTTTCCCTCTCTCTCCTTTTCCCTTCTACTTTCTGGACTATAGTTATGTTTTGCCATTCGTGAGTGTGTAGGTGATTATATATTGATTTCATAGTAGTATTGAGTACATTGTATACTTTTTTCCCCATTCTTGAGATACTTTACTAAGAAGATATGTTCCAGCTCCATCCAGGTAAACATGAAAGATGTGAAGTCTCCATCATTTTTTATGGCTGCATAGTATTCCATGGTGTACATATACCACAATCTGTTAATCCTTTCATGGGTTGATGGGCATTCTTCACTATTTAGACCAATGTCTGGCATGCAGTGACTGCTCAGTAAATGTGATTTTTGAGTCTGATATTTCTGAAGTATTTGTGGGCAAATCTTGTTCCTTGCAGCATGCAATTCTGATGGGCTTCTCAAGGCTGGACATAGTCTTAGAGATACAGGATTTCTTTTGGGGTAAGGTACCATTTAAGAAATAAGTCCCGTTGTGGGGCTCATGCCTATAACCCTAGCACTCTGCGAGGCTCACTTGAGGTAGGAGCAGGAAGATCCCTTGAGCTCAGGAGTTTGAGACTAGCCTGAGCGAAAGTGAACCCTGTCTCTATAAAAATAGAAAAATTCATGGTGGGCAGCTGTAGTCCCAGCTACTTGCAAGACTAAAGCAGGAGGATTGCTTGAACCTGGAAGTTTGAGGTTGCTGCGAGCTAGGCTCAAGCACCCCAGAATGAGTCTCAGTAATGTTGAGTAATGAGAGAAATTCAAGTCAACAAATGTTGATGGTGTGAGCCTGCAGGGGCCTGATAATAGCTGGGGGAAGAGAGTAGCCAGGCAGAACTGGGTCTCCCTATCGACTCCAGAGAGAACAGGGCAGAGCGTGGCTGTGTTCCTTCTACCACTGGAGTCAGAGCTCAGGTTTAGATTTACAAGCAAGCGTGGTTTTATTTGGGAGGCCCTGGGAAGGTATACATTGGCCTCTCTGCTGATCATATCCCACCATGAGAAAATCAGAGCCATGAGGTTGGTTCCATGGAAAACTGTAAACGCTCCTCAAAGCGTTGGGTGCTAAGAGAGAAGGGTGAGGTGATGAGCCTGGGTGAGAACTGGGCTCTTGTCCCACGCCCACCATTCCTTGGCAGGTCTAACTTTCAAGGACTTCAGTTCAGAAAGCTTTTCCTAGACCAGTCTGCAGGTGGATTGGAAGGAGATCCAGCAATGATGGGGACCCACTGGTGGAATCTACACTGTGAGCCAACACGCATTGCTGGCTGCCTGCAGAGACAAAAATGAAAGAAAGATTAGAAGATCAATGAGATTATGCTCGTAAAGCAGGTTGTGCTTAGCCAGGAAAGGTATTATTTATGGAATTAATAATAAATGCGCTTTTTTTTTTTTTTTGGTAGGATGTTGCAATCTGCTGTGAGAACCCTTTTCAAATTACCTGCGTGTAATTTTAGTTTCAAGCAAGAGGCGGTGAGCAGGGTGGTGCTTTGTAGGCGAGAAGAGGGGACATCTGGGTTTCTCAGGCACAGACTTGCTAAAGATCTCCCACAAGGATCATGCCTCTGCTGCCAGGAGCTTCAGGATTCCGACTCCAGGGGCTGGGTTAGCAGCAGACTGGTAAATTTTGCCAGCTGTATTTTGGTTGTGCTGTGGGACAAATGTTTCCTAGAAACAAAACAAATCTGTTTTCTCCCCTGCGCTGACATACACTTATAGATACGTTTCCTCCTGGCTGTCAATCATAGAGCAAATGTTCTTCCTCAGGGAAATTTCTAGATGAGTTCCATCTCTGTTCTGTGACCCCAGAGACCACGTGCTCTCATAAACTGAACCTGGATGAAATGTGTCTTGTGGAGAATTTCAGGAAATTAAAAGTTGAATGGAAAAACTAGATTTTGGTAAAAAAGTTTCCTCCCTCCCCAGGTGGGTGGAACAGAGACGGACACAGCACATTTAGAAGACCGAGTGGGGGCCAGGTGTGATGGCTCAGACCTATGAAGCCAGCACTCTGAGAGGCAGGCGGAGGAGGATTGCTTGAGCTGGAGAGTTGGAGACCAGCCTGAGCAACACAATGGGACTTGATTTCTATAAGAAAAAAAAAAGAACAAGAAGAAGCTTAGCTTTAGTCCCAGCTAAGCGGAAGGCTGAGGCAGGAGGATCGCTCAAGCCCAGGAATTTGAGGTTACAGTGACTAGGATGATGCCAATGTACTCTAGCCTGGGTGACAGAGAGATACCCAGTCTCCAAAAAACAAACAAACACAAACAAGCAAAAAGAAAGCCAAACATACAACAACAAAAAAGATTGGGGGATTGTAGAAAGTGTGCCTGGCACGTCCCTACACCTAAAATTTAGTGTTTGGCTTCTGTTTCTTTTTACGAAACTTCACACACACACACGCACACACATTGACTTATCACATGAGCTGCCAGCACACTGTGGTGACAAGATTTCTAGCTAAAGGTCACTATTAGTCCATGCCGCTGAATACTGAGACCCTCCATCTTCTCAGTACTGAAACTGGCATATCACAACTGCCTTCTTTCAGAGACTGTGGACGTGGAAGTGCCCTGCCAGGGACATAGCCACGTGTTGCTGGGAGGTGCTTCCAAGGTTACAAAATCATCAGTGCGTGACAGATGACAGCAAACAGGCTTCCTCAGGAGTCTGTGACAACTCAGCATTGCTGGAGGAGGAAGACGCAAGCAGCAGCCCCACGTCTTCCCACATCCTGTCTTACCAGCAGAGGCCTCTCCTGGACCGTATTTAAGATGCAATATTTGTAAGCACCGAAGTGCGATGGCTAATTTACTTCTGGCAGTACCACCGTTAACCAGGTTTGTGAGTTCCTGCTCATTCTTTTCACTCTCCTCCTTTTTTTGTTTATCTCTGGCCAGGTAAAAGCAGGATCTAAGAATTCTCAGCAGCAGATCTGAGAATTTTATTGGGTTATGGTGTTTTTGTTTTGTTTTGTTTTGTTTTTTGAGATAGTCTCACTGTGTTGCTCCAGGCTAGAGTGATATGGCATCATAGCTCACAGCAACCTCCAACTCCTGGGCTCAAGTGATCGCCTTGCCTCAGCGTACTGAGTAGTTGGGACTGTAGGCGCCTTCCAGGACACCTCACTAGTTTTTCTATTTTTACGAGAGATGGGGTCTCATTTTTGTTCAGGCTGGTCTCAAACCCCAGGGCTCAAGCAATCCCCCTGCTCTGCCTTGGCCTCCCAGAGTGCTCAGATTACAGGTGTGAGCCACCCCCCCAGCCTGGTGGGTTACTTTCAGAACAGGGAAGGTGAGTAATTAGGGGTAATAGAGGAATTGTGGGCAATCCTGGCCTCACGGGAAGGAAGCCGTTTAACAAGACAATGATTCATCCTCGTAGGGTTCACATGCAGCCTCTTAATTCCAATTTATTTTCTTCATTTTTGCCTAGCGTGTTTGCCTGGCTTTTCACACAATCAGGCTGCAGGTTGCCAAGGTCTGGCTCGAGACGCAGATCTGTAATAAAAGATGACAGCTGAGACAGAACAGACAGTGGTGGACCTGGGTAGCTGCTGCACACCCCGCATGTCACTGGTGTCACTGCTCAGAAGGCTCCCTGGCAGGTCTGCCAGCAGAACACAGACGTCTCCTCTTCCTCCGTTTAGGGTTCCTCCTTCCAGCTGTTTACGAAGCAGGTACAAAAATTCCCTCATAGTTGTGACTTGTCAAATAAAGTCTCTGCAAAAGAGTTCAAGGTTTTTCCCCCTTGGTTTATGAACTGATGTGTTATTTTACATCTAAGAATCTTTTCCCCTTTTGCTCGTTGCTTTAGAAAGTTAAAGTGTTTTTGATATCAGAAGTGATATTTGAGAAGCTATTAAATGTCTATGAATTGGTCTTCCTCACCTGGGATAGTTATCTGAAAAAAGCCTCAGGCATCATTAAAGTTCATGCCAAGCATATCCAGTGCCTTTGCCTTCAGAAATGAAAATTTGGTAATTTTACAGAGGTGGTTTGTGGCATTGGCCATTGGAAGGACAATTTTTTCCCTTCCTCCCTACCTCCCTCCCTCCCTTCCTCCCTCCCTCCCTCCCTTCCTCCCTTCCTTCCTTCCTTCCTTCTTTCTTTCTTTCTTTGACAGAGTCTTTACTTTGTCACTTTTGGTAGAGTGCCATGGCATCATAGCTCACAGTAACCTTAAACTCTTGGGCCTAAACCATTCTCCTACCTCAGTCTCCCAAGTAGCTGGGACTATAGGTGCCCACCACAATGTGCACCTGGCCAGTTTTAGCGATGGAGTCTCGCTCTTGCTCAGGCTGGTCTTGAACTCGTGAGCTCAGGCAATCCATCCGCCTCAGCCTCCCAGAGGGCTAGGATTACAGGCATGAGCCACCTTGCCTGGCATGAAATTTTCTTTTTTTTATTAATATCTTCTCAACTGACTATTAAGACAGTGTCAACAACATGCAGCCTTCCTTTTGTGATGCTGCCATAATTTCATGGGCTGAGCATAAAACACTAACCTTGAAGATGCTGTCTCCCTCTGCTGCTTTGCCTAGAACTTGGGTAACCTCCCTCCAGGTAGATGGGGTACCTGAACTCGCTCCACAAAACCTGTCAATGACATTCCCCATGAACATGTTTAACAGAGTCATAGATGAAACATGTTAACAATATTTTAGTAATTAACTAGTCACTAGCTATATTAGAGAATTTAAATTAAATGAAGTTTACAAATTGGGCCAACTTTTAAAGGAACTCCACCAGTTAGATGTATTTAAACATATCTTCCATGTTGTAATTTTTTAAAACCTGATTTTCCTCCATACGTGAGGAAATTGCCTTTTTGGAATAAATTTCAATCCAGATTAAACTCAAAAAACCAATGCTACCATTCCAGCCTGTGGCTTCCCACTGGTGAAGAGATGGCCTGGCCGTATTCCCAGGCTCCTGTCTGATCTATTTCATGTCAACTTTGAGGCACTCAGGCCCATCCTGGCATTCAGGCACTTGGGGAAGAGGGATGAGGAGGAGGCAGTGTCTTGAGGACACAGGTGTTCAGGGGGCAGAAGTTATAAAACTCCTGGTTTGGTTTGATTCGGGGTATTAGGATGAGGTGGGAGTATCCAGCGTGGTTTTCTTGGTCACATTCACCCAAATAGGACACTCTAGTGGAGGAGAGAGATGCTGATAGTTGTAGAAGTTTAGGTAGTTTACAAGTGCTGGGGTGGCGTTACCTTTAGGAGATGTCTTGTGGGAAGCGCTCAGAGAGGAGTTTTGTTGGAGACAGATTTAGAAGTAATCAATACAGAGACACTATCGGGTTCTCAGGTGATGTCACCCACCATCTATCCTGTGCTTTAGGCAATCTCAGGCCTCCTGTGTGACCCTAAGGGACAGGAAGAGCTCACAGCATCAGCAAGTGATTGTTCCTACGATCACTTTAAAGGGAGTAAGTTTCCTTGTGCTCCAGTTTAAGAACCAGGCCTTCCAGTAACATAGCTGTGATTTATTCACCCTGCACAGTGACTGGGTTGGCGGAACAAACTGCAGATCTACAGTATTCCAGAAGTTCTCAAATATCTATGCTGACATATTTTTATAAACCCTGATCTCTTGTGCCATATCCCCTTTGCTGACACTACCAAGATTTCCATTCACCACCTCTGAAAGGATAATGGTCTGTGCCATGTCCCAGGTGGGCCTATGGGGGCCGCCTCCTTCCCTGGCCAAGACGGGGATTTGTGTTTCTCTGTCATTGCAGGAGGGGAGTGGTCAGGTGTCCTATGCCACCTTATTTGATGAAGAGAGAACAAAAATGACTTTTTTACTACATTAATTTTGTTTTTTAATTTTTATCTTATTTATTTATTTTTTAGAGACAGAGTCTCACTTTATCACCCTCGGTAGAGTGCTGTGACATCACAGCTCACAGCAACCTCCAGCTCTTGGGCTTAGGTGATTCTCTTGCCTCAACCTCCCTAGTAGCTGGGACTACAGGCACCTGCCACAACGCTCGGCTATTTTTTTGTTGCAGTTTGGCTGGGGCTGGGTTTGAACCTGCCACCCTTGGTATATGGGGCTGACGCCCTGCCCACTGAGCCACAGGCACCACCCTATTTTCATTTTTTATTTTTATTTTTTGAGACAGAGTCTCACTATGTTGCCTTCTGTAGAGTGCTGTGGTGTCACATCTCACAGAAACCTCAAACTCTTGGGCTTAAGCGATTCTCTTGCCTCAGCTTCCCAAGTAGCTGAGACTACAGATGCCCACCACAATGCCCAGCTATTTTTTTGTTGTAGTTGTCATTGTTGTTTAGTAGTCCTGGGCCGGGTTTGAACCTGCCAGCCTCGGTGTATGTGGATGGCACCCTGACCCCTGAGTTACTGGTGCCGAGGCAACTACATTAATTTTATAGGCATGAGTTGGTATTAACCCTGATTTTATCTCAAAACTGTCTTCATTATATTGTTGCTTTTGTTTCTCATCGTTGCTAGGTTGCATTTTTCTTCAATTAAATTTACTTTTTGAGGAAATATCATATGTTTGAGTTTCAATACATTTTATTGTCGATTTTAATATCCAGACACAAAGGCATGTGACATCATGGCTCGTGAATGCTCCTAAAGAAGACGTGGCTGGAGGGGCTGGGCTGGCCTGGTGGTGATTGGCCTTTCTGGAAACAATGGCCCCAGCACCCAACTTGATTGTGTTATAAATTCATGGTCTCCTCCAGCCCCAGGTTTTCCTAATGCTCTCCATTCACCGTTTCGGCCTTTTCTCCCTGCCTCACACCTTGGAGTGTGGCCTTCCTTCCCCACTGAAGTGGGAGCGTCTCCACTGCCTACTACTTTCTGCCCTATTCCCCATGTTAAAACGCCATGTTACGTTTTTCACGAGAGTCTCACATTCCACGAGGACTTTCTGTGTGTCAGGGAGCAGATTTGTCTCTTCTCTCGATTTTCCTTCCCTCCCTCCCTTCCTTCCCTTCCTTCCCTTCTTCTTCTTCTTCTTCTTCTTTTTTTTTTTTTTAGACTGAATCTCACTTTGTGGCCTTGGGTAGCTCACAGAAACCTCAGACTACTGAGCTTAAGCCATCCTCTTGCCTCAGCCTCCCAAGTAGCTGGGACTACAGGTACTCACCACACCACCTGGCTAATTTTTCTATTTTTAGTAGAGATGACATCTCATTCTGGCTCAGGCTGGTCTCAAACTTTTGAGTTCAAACAATCTACCTCCCAGAGTGCTAGGATTATAGGAGTGAGTCACTGTGTCCCGCCCCTTGTGTGAATTTTCTAACTTAACCAGTTATCACATCCCTATGACATAGGTATAATAAACTTAGAGAAGTTTCTGTGAATTCCAATTCCCCACTATAGCCTTCACATATGGCATTGTGTCAGGACTGGATAGGTATTCCATAAAGAATTCTTCAAGTTGATTTTAATTTGGAGGAACTTAGAGCCCATGGGGCAAAGGCTGCACATAGGGAAGGTTGGAAGACATGAGCTAAAGAGGTAATCAGTAACAGCATGCTTGTTAGAGTTGATAGAGGACCCAACAGGGAACACAGGTGGGAGGATTGCCTTTGAACACAGAAGGGAGATGTCTTCTTTGGAGAGCAGAGGAGAGGAAGGTAGGGTGGGAGCAAATAAGGATGTCCTTGTGGTGGGGGTGAGTATCCTAACACACTAGACTCTAGAAAGGTGGTGTCTTGAGAAGGGGTGTCTATCCTGGAATAGCTGCTGCAAAGTATGGGTGAGGAAATTGAGGACACACAAAAGAGATCACCTGGGGTTCTGGGGGTGGAGGAGGACAGTATTTATGGAGTGCCCACTGCATATAAGAGCATAGGTCAAGTCATTCAATCCTCTCAGCAGCCCCGTGAGTACTATTTTGCAGACAAGGAAATGGAAGCTCATTGGTAGTTTCTGATGGTCACCTGGGGGGTGGGCATGGGGGGAAACTGGGGTAAGGACTTAGATCTGACTCCAAAAACCCACGTCTTTCCCCACTGCCTCTCCCCACTGCCTCTTTCAAGCTTCTGACTCATTACAGGAGACAATCCCTTTTTTTTCCACACCATAATCAACTCTTGGCTTGTTCAAGGCTCTTTAATTGTTCTTTTTCTGGTCCACGAACAGAAAGAAGATGCTTATGGTCACAGAGGTATTACCTTTGCCAACTGCTGATTTTTGTGATCCAAAGAGGATTTCCAACCTACTTGATTAACTCACTCTACATTTCTCTCTTCTGATCAGGTGTGGAGACGTTTGTTTGCATTTGGTCCTTTTTATCAGGTAACAAACATGCACAGATTCTGTCTGCTCTTGGCCTAATTTCAACTTTGAATTATTATATAACTTAGATTTCAAAAGTGATGTAAAACCTAATCCAACAGGTCATTAAGACAGAGGTGTGAAATTAAATTTCTACAACTCTTGGAATTTTTTTCCTAGGTGGGTAGTGTTCTCATATGGTTGATATTTGAAATTCCCCATCAAAGGGTCAGTTTTTTTTTTTTTTTTTTTTTTTTTGAGACAGAGTCTCTCTATGTCACCCTTGGTAGAGTGCTGTGTTGTTACACCTCACAGCAACCTCAAACTCTTGGACTGAAGCAATTCTCTTGCCTCAGCCTCCCAAGTAGCTGGGACTACAGGCGCCCTCCACAATGCCCCGCTATTTTTTGTTGCAGTTGTTTAGCTGGCCTGGGCTGGGTTCAAACCTGCCACCCTCAGTGTATGTGGCTGGTGCCATATAAAGACTAAGTTTTTGAATGAAGTCTTGAAGCTGGGATACCTTTTAACCTCCAAATGCCTTGGGTAGGGGGTCTTCCTAAATCAGTCAATGCTGATTTGTTGAGCAAGACAGATTTGAGGGAAATGGTGGTAAGAAGAGGAGGAGGAGGAGGAACATGAACTGAGCTGGTGCCCTGGATTTCTTGGGGATGGAGTGGTTGGCACCAAAGAGGCAAGAGGGAGCAAAAGAGAAAAGACTGGAGTCACAATGGCCAACTGTGTGACGGAGATGCTGTAAGGTAGAGGAGGAAGCCCAGGCAGGGAAGGGGCAGGACAAGCAGCCCGCGGTGCTTGGGCAGGCCGAGCCTGGAAGGCTGAGAGGCCGAGGTGCGGGCCCCAAGTTTGAAATCCTCGCAGGGCCAGGTAAGCCCCACACAGGATAGCAGGGGCTGGAGTGGAACCTGGTGGCTTTGAATATCTGGGGAGGGGCGGCTTGCCGTTATGCGTACGTGGATCAGAGAGGCGTAAAGGGCTCAAGTCAGGACTAGCTGATGTGTCAGCAACTTCATGTCTCCCAGTGGGGCCACCAAGGTTCAAAAAGACGCCTGTGGGTCAGCTCAAGCTAAAGTAGTGTTTGTGTAGTAGGATGAATGGGGTATTGGAAAACTTCTCTGCACAGGTTTGCAGATGATCCTGGATGTATTTCTTTCTTTTTTTTTTTTTTGGATACACAGTCTCACTATGTTCCTCTCAGGAGAGTGCCGGGGAGTCACAACTCATGGCAACCTCAAACTCTTGGGCTCAAGTGATTTTCTTGCCTCTGCCTCTCAAGTAGTTGAGACTACAGGCACCCGCCACAATGCTTGCTATTTTTCTGATGCAGTTGTCATTATTGTTTTAGCAGGCCTGGGCCAGTCTTGAACCCGCCAGCCTCAGTGTATGTGGCCGGCACCCTACCCACTGAGCTATGTGTGCTGCCTACCCTAGATGTATTTCTAACACAATATTTCTTTCTTTTTTTTTCTTAAAAAAAAACTTTTTAAAAAATTTTTTGAGACAGAGTCTTACTCTGTTGCCCTGGGTAGAGTGCCATGGTGTCATAGCTCACAGCAACCTCAAACTCTTTGCCTTGAGCAATCCTCTTGCTAGCTCAGCCTCCTAAATAGCTGGGACTACAGGTGCCTGCCACAATGCCAGCTAGTTTTTCTATTTTTAGTAGAGATGGGGTCTGCCTCTTGCTTAGGCTGGTCTCCGACTCCTGAGCTCAAGCAATCCACCCACCTCAGCCACCTACAGTGCTAGGATTACAGGAGTAAGCCACTGCGCTCGGCCCCAGCATTTCTTAATAAATTGTAATTTCTTAGGTATTGCTGGGTTAGAAAACATATTTTTTATGTGATTTTTTTTTTTTTTTTTTTTAATACTCCTAAGAAATCCTGGTACGGATGGGACATGTGTTTTGTTCTCAATCGCTCTCCTGGGAGTCTTGATGGGTTTGGTTAGCAAAGAGAGTAATAACACCTTTCACTGTAAATTAAGGGATACAGTAGAGGGCTATATGTATACCTGAAAAAGAAGGCACAGAAAGATAGCTGGGGAGACCCCAGAGACACAGCTCACCTACTTCTCAAATTTTCAAGTTTCAACTTGGAACTTCCCATTCCAAGTTCAATAGGGTGTCTACAGATTAGGCTCAGATTTAGAGGCAAAGTTTAGGTCTGGGGAATCCCATAGAATCAGGGGTTGAGTGGCACCCAATTGTTTAGGTAAAGTCTTGATTGTGCTAGGAAAATAATACTGCTGTACTGATAATCCAAATGGAATTAACACCTTTTGTTGTTAACTTGACACTTCTCACACAAGTTAATGAACAGTTTACAGTAAAGCCAAGTCGGTAACTCCAGGGGCCTAGGAAACTGGCTTGTTGAGTTCCTTCAGACATACTTTTCCTTCACTGAGTTTGGAGACATCTGTGTTACTCTTGCACTAATCCTCCTTGAGTTGGCACGACCTGATTGTGCTGGAAAGATTCATGGAATTCACCACATTTATCCTTTCGCTAGGCTAACCTTCTGTGTGATTTGGAAAAATCCAATCTTTGGTCTCAGGCGGCTAAATCCTCTGGGAATTTTGAAGTGCAAATATACAAAATTATAATACAGTGTAAGGTTCTGTTAATCTTAAGAGTACGTGAGTCATTTGAAACCTAGAGTATTTCAGGCTTAGTCATTTCCTTAGTGTGAAATCCAACTTTCCAGCATAAAAATTCTAAAAAGTTTTCCAGCATATAGAATTACAAACCTAAAGTATGGAGATTGTAGGGATAAAACAGTATTGCAATGTGGCTGCAGCCTTTCGTGGTGAGTGCGATTTAAAATTTTTTTGCCTCTTCCAAGCAATTTTCTTCTCATCCTCTCTCTTCTTCTCTCCCGTCTCTATTCTTGCTGTTTAGTTTTACCGTGAGCTCATTTTCTCCATGGAGAGGAGATGAAGAAAGTTGTCTGCAACTGACTCTGGTACTTTTCAGCCCCTCCTGCCTTATGGGAGTCGGTGGAAATGCTGAATGTCATTTTCAGTTCTTTGTAGGTGCTCAGCAACTACGTATTGAGTGGATGGGTTTTTAGACCAGCACCCATTTCAAAGACACGGTGGAAATTTTCCCTTTGCAGTGGGTGAAAGCACTCATACGCAACTAATCTGACTACTTTGGAAGTCACGAACTTCTTGGTGAGAAGGACAGCATCCTGAGTTTCTTTCTTTTCTTGTAAATGCAGATTTAAAATGGACTATTTTTAGTTCAGTTATGCCATTTGTCTCTTGGAATTATGCGAGAAGCGCAGAGTAATAATTATCATCTTCATTTCATGCATGAGAAAAATCAGGTTCAGAAAAGTTAACAAGGTTACAGGCTAATAAAAGACGAAGGCTAGAAGGTAGAAATTCTGACCTTAGTCTAGTTGTCTTTTTTTTTTTTTTTCCTTCCCTCCTGTCAATAGAAAGCAGAATTAACTACGGGGACAGGAGGGGTGGGGATGGGACTGTGACTATACTATCATGTGGCACTGCGGTAGTCACCATTACCATTCAACAAATATTCCCAGGTTTTCTTTTTTTAGGCAAGTGGTAGGATTGCTTTCCTGCTCCACGTGGGGTATCATGTGGCTATGTGACTTGCTTTGGCCAATGCTGCATGTTGATAAGATATGTGTCATGTCCAGAAACTTTAAGAATTAATACTCGAATTGACACATTCTCCCTCACTGATGCAGAGACCATGAAAGCGCATGGCAAGGGTCAATCTGGTCCTGGATCTTTGAGTGCTCAAGGTAAATAGATTTGCTTTGTTGACAAATGCTGGCCATGTGTAAGTGATATATCCTTTTCTTGTTGTGTTAGTTAAGCTGCTGAGATTTTGGAGTTGTTCATTATTGCAGGAACACTGAACTTACTCAGATTGTTGGAGAAATTAAGGAGCATAAATGGGTAAAGCATTTACCCATTACTCATCCATGCAGGGATGAGCCCACAGAATAATTAGTGACTGAATAAAGCCCAAGGGATGAATTTCTTTTCTCTGTGCCAATGTTCTGAACTCACAGACTTGAACAAGATGCAAAATCCTGGGCTCTAGAAGGGCATTTTTGAAGAGGACACGCTTATATGTTCCTTTTTATAAACAAAGTGTCCCACAGCTACATATTATATTTCTAGTCCCGGTGTGCTAGGCAAAATAATGTCCACATCCTAAACTCTAATAGTTCCTACAATTTGCGAATGTGTTCCCTTCCATGACAAAGGCACCATGCAAATGTGATTAAGGTAAGGATTTTGGGATGGGTTATCTCTCATCCTGGATTGTATGAGTGGCTCTAGTGTAATCACAAGAGTCCTTATAAGTGAATGAGGGAGACAGATGAGTCGGAGAAGATTTGATATCAGAGGCAGCGGCTGTAGTGATGAGATTGCTGGGAGGGGCCATGAACCAAGGAGTGTGGGCACCTCAAGAAGCTGGAAGAGGCCAGGAAACAGATCTCCCTTAGAACCTCCAGGAGGAACATAGGTCTGCTCAGCTCAGTGACACCAGTGGGGACTCTCAGCCTCCACTAAGTTTGCGGTGATTTGCTCCAGTAACAATAAGAAACAAATGCACCTGCTTCCTATTTTTGTTGCTATTTGATCTCAAGGGAAATATGGCAGAAGAATACAGGAAACTCAGTGCAAACTCCATCATTTGGTCTCTGGGCAACATGTCATATGATTTGCACTCAAAGACCAGCTCAGATGGGGAAGCCTTCTCTGACCCTCCCATGCTTTTCCCACCTATACAGGCAGGTGTCCTGTAGAAATCAGGGATCAGGAAATGCTTTAATTCTCAAAGTAATTATTGCTGGTAAAAGGCTTGTCATATTTGCCTTTTCTGCCTTAGAGTTCTCAAAGAAGTTGGGATTGCAGAACCGTATTTTGGTTTGTTACTGGAATAAACCAGCTGCCTGTTCATTGCACCACCTGGGGCTGGAACGGAAAATGCACAAGGAAGGTGGGAAAAATCACCTGTGCCATCCCTTCATGTCCAAGGACAGAATGTGGAGTTGGACGAGCTGAGTGGCTCTCAGCCCCACTGAGTCAAAATCTCTGGTTGGGTGGTGGTGGGAGTCTGGGCATCAACATTCCATAAAGGGTCATTCTTTCATACAACCAGAATCAAAAACACTGACCTAGATGGACTCATCATTTTCTTCAAGATGAGAAATGAAATGATTCTGTGAAAATGGCTTTCTGTTTGATTCTAGCAAATCCCTTTCTAATAAGGACTTCAGAATTTTTACTAGCCAAATTTGAATGAAATATGGCTGCTGTTAGTTTTCTTTTTTTAGAGACAGACTCTCAGTTTATCGCCCACAGTAGAGTGCTGTAACGTCACAGCTCACAGCAACCTCCAGCTCTTGGGCTTAGACAATTCTCTTGCCTCAGCCTCCTGAGTAGCTGGGGCTACAGGCGCCTGCCACAATGCTGGCTAAGGCTGGCTGCCTTTAGATTTAAAGAAATATTTTATGCTTCTTAAGAGTCTATAGTTTTTAAGGTAATTATGGTTTCTAAGAGAAAGTAAATGATCTGGGTTTGTATTAAAGCCTGGGGTAACATGGCCTGTCTGACATTGACATTACAGATGGTCTCATGCTCTTTCCTTGGGGTGGGAGTACAGACAACTTCCAGACCAGGATTATGCCCTGGGATTTAGTCTCCTACAGAGAGCCATTTCCAAAGTGAAAGGTTGGGGGTGGTCTGGATTCTGGGCAGGACCAATAATGAGCTTTCCCTCCTTATATAGGCAGGTGTCCTATAGGAATCAGATCAGGAAATGCTTTAATATCTTTACCAAATCCATAGGCATACAAGGTCCCTGTCATCTATGCCTTCTAAAAATGATGTCTGTTTTATTTACTGTCACTACCAACTTGCCCATTTTTGCTTTAAAAATGCTTATGCAGAAGAAAACATGATAAATTTTTCATGACATTGGATTTAAAATACAGGCAACCAAAGCATGCATGAAATGGGACTACATTAAAATCAAAAACTTTTGTGCATCAAAGGACACAACCCAAATTAATAGAGTGAAAAGGCAACCCACAGAATGGGAGAAATATTGGCAAATCACATATCTTGTAAGGAGTTAGTATCCACAATATATAAAGAACTCCCGGAAGAAGCTCAAGTGCCCATTGGCCCATGAATGGATTAATAAATTGTGGTATATGTACACCATGGAGTATTACGCAGCTTTAAAAAAGATGGAGACTTTACCTCTTTTATGTTTACATGGATAGAGCTAGAAAATATTCTTCTGGTAAAGTATCTCTTAGGAAAAAGATATCCAGTGTATTCAATACTATTATGAAACCAATTTATAATCACTCACACTTTCATGTGAGAGATAAATCACAACTATAGCCCAGGATGAAAGAGGGGATGGGCGGGAAGGGGGTGGTTTGATAGAGGGAGGGCAAATGGGGGGGCACACCTATGGAGCGTATTGCAAGGGTACAAGTCAAATCTATCAAGTATAAATAACATAAATGTCTTAACACATTGATTAAGTAAATGAGGTGAAAGGTATGTTAATCAGTTAGTTGTAAGCACTCTGATTTGTACAAAAATTTAACACATTGAACCCCACAAAGGCATACATGTTTTCATGATCTATGTGTATTTGACTTAATAAAAGAAAAAAAAAGAACTCCTACAATTCCACAACAAAACACAAAATAACTTGATTAACAATGGGCAAAGAAATTGAATGGACATGTCTGTAAAACATGCTTGATGGCATACAAATGGCCAACAAGCATATGAAAAGATGCTCAACATCATTAATCATCAGAGGACTAGAAATCAAAACCACAATGGGCCATCAGTTCACAGCCGTTAGGATGGCTATTATGCAAAAAAATCCATGTCAAGAATAAAATTTTATGTCAAGTAAAAATAGTGTTCATCATGAAATTTTTTTCAGAAGGATGAAGTTATTGGATTGGTTCCCTTTGAGTACAGCCAAGAGGTGCTCTTTTGTGGTATCACGCAAAATTTGTGTCCCTTTCATGGGTTTGACTTATGCCCCTTAATGTAGGCTTTTTTCTTACAGAATTATGATGAAGTATAACAACCACTTATTTATTTTTTTGAGACAGAGTCTTATTCTGTTGCCCTGAGTAGAGTGTCATGGCATCATAGCTCATAGCAACCTCAAATTCTTGGGCTCAAGCAATCAATCCTCTTGCCTCAGTCTCCTGAGTAGCTGGGACGACAGGTGCCCACCACAACACCTGCCGAGTTTTACTAGGGTCATGATCTTGCTGTTGCTCAGGCTGCTCTCCAACTCCTGAACTCAAGCAATTTATTGGCCTCAGCCTCCCAGAGTGTTGGGATTAAAGAGGTGAGCCACAGTGCCCAGCCTAAAGCCTACCAGTTAAAATCTAAAGTCGTAGGCAGGGCACTGTGGCTCATGCCTGTAATCCTGGGGTAGAGCTCAGGGAGGCTGAGGCAGGTAGATTGCTTGAGTTTAGGAGTTTGAGACCAGCCTGAGCAAGCGTGAGACTCCCCTCTCTAAAAATAGCCAGGTGTCAAGGCGGGTGCCTGGAGTCTCAGCTACTTGGGAGGCTGAGGATTGCTTGAGCCCAAGAGTTTGAGGTTGCTGTGAGCTATGATGCCACAGCACTTTACCAAGGGTGACAAAGTGAGACTCTGTCTAAAAAACAAAACAAAACAAACCCCCCCCCAAAAGTAAAGTAGAGCTGTTATATTGAGTCAGGGAAACCTGAGGGTTTATTTATGACAGCGAATCTCACTTGCTGAGTCATTAGCTATGGACTCATTACTTCTGTCCTAGTACCCAGAGAAAGAGCAGATTCCTCTAATAAACTTTGTCCTATAATTCTATTAACTCCAGCAAAGTTCTTAGGTAAGAACAGTAGCAGGTGCCTTTTAAAGGTAGTGAGATGAAACTCATCAGCACACATTCAGAATCCCAGCTGACTTGCTGTTGGTTTAGCCCCTGCCTCCTGGACCACAATATGACCATGCCAGGGCAATGCCTGTTCTTAGGTCACCAGAGGCTGAGCTTTCATTTCCAGCTGAATTGGTCTCAGTAAATAAATATGTACTAAACAAAAAGAAGACATTTTAATATGTTTAATAACACATCAACATAACTGAATCCCTCTAGGTTCACAGGTTGGGTTTAATTTCTAGCTTAATAGAATTGTGCCCTATGTACACAATTCTCCATTATTTCTTTTTACAGGTGAAAAAAAGCCGGGTTATGCAACACAGTGACGCGTGATCTTGAAATAAAAACAACACAGCATGAAGTTCTCCCTTTGGACCAGGTGAGGGCACTACTGTCCTCTCCCAAATATTTACTTCTCAAGGTGACAAGAAAAACCACTTCTCTTTCAAGTAGTCAAGTTGGAAGCCAAATAGCTAGTTTTATGTAGCTAATTTCTCCTTACACTTCAGATGACAACATCACATTCAGTTACAACCACTGGTTTGTACATGAGAATGACCTGGGTCATTTCTGAGAACTTTGAAATCTCAGCGAGCACCCCCGGAAATTCTGGTTCTATGGGTCTGGGGTGCAGTGTGGGTACTGATAATTTAAATACTTCCGAATTCTTCTACGTGTAGGCAGGGGTAAGCCTACTGCTAGGGTGTTAGTTAATTTGAAAGTTTTTTTTGGGGGGGGGAATATTAGAAATTGGTTGAGTTTTTTTGAAACAGTGTCAAGCAGGCTAGAAAGAAGTGTCATTGTCACTGCTCACCCACCTGAAACTCCTGGGCTAAAGTGATCCTCCTGCTGCAGATTCCTGAATAGCTGGGGTTACAGTTGCCCATCATGGTGACTGGCTAATTTCTCTATTTTTAGTAGAGACAGTGTCTTGCTCGTGTTCAGGCTGGTTTTGAGCTCCTGAGTTCAAGCACTCCTCCTTCCTGGGCCTCCCAGAGTGCTAGGATTACAGACACTAGCCACTGGGTCCAGCTAGAAATTGGTTTTCTAATTTAAATTAGAGTACGAGTCCTCTGAGTGATAAGTAAGGTGATGGGGATAGATGCTTTTGTCCTCTGTGAATAATGGCTGTCCCCCAGGCTTGAGAAGCCATTCAAACTTGGTAGTTAACATTTACCCTGACTTTGCCTCCCTGACCTGCCTGGGTCTTTCTGCCTTCCACCTGTCTCTCTACTGGTCCTTTTCAAGTACCACCCACGCGCCAGTGGTTTAAGTCAGCTGAGCTAATCTCCTTTTCAGATTGTTCTTTCATTCTAGTGATTTCTGAGATTTCCTCCCCTCTTTCACCTTCCCCACTTCCTGCTGTCTGTGCTGACCTCTGCTGCCTGGTGGCTGTACCATTCACCCTGGTCCCGGCTAGGCTATCTCTGAAGGGCCCTTAGGCCTCTGCTGGCCAGGACAGATGCATTCCACATGTGGCCTCTCTCCCCAGTGTGAGCTCTGTTAGTGACAGAGTCCCCTCCTACCTCCTGCCCAGTCACCGCACCTCCCCACTAGGCCAGGACACAGACTCTCTGTCCTTGACACTCTTTCATCAACCAGGAAAAAGTAAAATGTGGCAGATATTGAATTACTGTGAACATAATCAGCAAAGAGCAAATAGTGGGCCTAAGTCAGCCAAGGGCCCAAGAAACGAGCTTTTCCCAAGTGGCCTCTCAAGGCTGGGTGTCCATACCCACCTGTGTAGGTTACCACCGAACCATGGTGAAATGCCGCTGCGCTTCTGCAGCCTGGTAAACACAGCTCTGGTAAGCTGCTGTTTCTGCTGTGAATGTCTATTGTGATGGCCTTAGGGATTTACAGAGAAGAGTGGAACCACTGGAAAAGACCTAAGAGACAGGAGTGACAAGTAGGCCCAGCTCTGTTCCTGATGGTGTGATCTGCAGCTCTGGGGCTTTGGTTTCTGCAAAATGCCCTCGTATTCTCTGTACTCTAGAGCTTCCTACATTTCACTGTGCACCTGAAGCTTGGGGGATTTTGCTAAATGTAGCTTCTGATTTGGAAAGAGAGATCTGAGATTCTGCATTGGCAGAGCACTGCCAGGTCTCTTATCTCTGTTCCTTGTCTGTGGGGTAGTAAGATTCCCCAGGACAGCCGGGACCCCTCAACTCCACAACTCTCAACTCTCACGATCCTGGTGGGTGACCTCTAAGATTTGATTCTTGGCTTGCGTCTCTTCCTTCCCTCCTTTTCCCACCAGCCATTCTGGTCCTCGGGAACCAGTAATCTTCATATGTGTATGGGCTTTACGAGGTTGTCCCTTTCCTCTGCTCATTATTCTTTAAAAGCCTGGTCTTTTCACATCGCTGTGTTATGTAATCTCCCTCCAAGGCAGATGCTCTCCCCCTCTCCTCCCTTTGGCTGACCTCATTTCCCAGTGAAATTTCTATTCCTTGGTGTGTTTCTGTGAACACCTGGCTACACTAGGTGGGGCAGCTGCTTCCTGCCCTCCCCGACAGCACTTCTGTTCAGCACTGGGGCACTGGAGGAGGATCTCCCGGACTCAGCACATGGACTCCCTGGGAAATTGTAAAGGAGCATGTTTAATTAAGCAAGCCAACCGCATTGCACCTCAGAACATTCTTTATTATTCATTCTTTCTTCCATTAAAAGTTTTGGTACGGTGAGTCTTTGGCAAGCATCCCATTTTTTTTTTTTTTTTTTAAATAAAAGTAACCCAGAAGATAAATTTTTAAAAGATGCCCTTGGATTTCAGCACAGCTTCATTATATATTTTGGATAACTGTCATATTGAAGATTTGATTCAACTGAGATTGATAAAAGTAATCTTATCATGTAGAACAGATGTCTTGTGGGGCCTTAAGCTAATGAAATTTGAGGGTCCTTAAGAGAAAGAATTCCAAATCATGAGTAAAAGATGCTCACAGCTTCTCTGGGTAGGACTCATGCACATGACAGGGCAGGCGCTTGGGGTGCTCAGTACTGTTGAATGAACAATTCAGTGAACAAACCAGCACAGCCTTGTGGTTCTGGAACCTCGTGGTGCTGCAAGATGGCAGTATAGTACCAGATACTGTACAGTGTCTGAAAGCTGACAGACACTTAGGATTTGTTTTGAGTCTCAACAGAATGTTTGCACCTACCTTGAAATTGCATACTGTGTGCTACAACTGCTCCTGATTTTTGTTTTGGCAAGACAATCTGACTTCCTTTCCCTAAACTCTGAAGTATCACAGGCACCTTCAACGTCCTCAATGGGGGTTAAGAAACTGTGTAACGTGAGGTTGTTTCCTCCTTCAACTTTCTCACAGACTTTTGTCCCTTCTGTTTTATGGTACTTTCCAATTGCATTTATTATAAAGCAAAAAGAATGCGTTTCACGTAACTTCTCTCACAAGCAATTTTAATGTGCTTTGCCTTTAGTAATTCTTTTCATCCTATTAGACTTTACATTGATCTGCTAGCCATATAGTAACCACATCAATCTCCCCCACGCCAATAATTTGACAAGATTTTAAAAAATGAACACTTTGTTTTATATAGTAATTAAAGACACATTTGTACAGCACAAATGGGTAGTGTTCATTTGTCTAATGCCAATGGCCACAGAGACCCTTCTTGCTTTCTTCCATTTCTGAGATCCATTTTTGGGTTTTTGATTCCGTTAGTAGGTACCGTTTAGGTATTGGTAAACTTGTGACTTGAGTTTTAGCTTTAAAGGCAAAGAAGCAGCAAGGTGTCTTCATACCATTCTCTACAATCAGTTTCTAGTGATTATGGGTGCAGATCTTTTTCCCCCGAAAGCTGTCCTCAGGATGTAAATAGGGTTTTTTGTTTAGTAAGCTTGCTTAAATTGAGCATGCATACAGCTATCTTGGAAGAGTTATCAAATACAGTATTTTATAAGGATGTATTGAAGAATTAGTAAGGTAATAAAGCTTCATGATTGAACATTTTCCGCTGTGTCATATAGTTGAAAATGTGTCAATAACGAGACTACTATGACATCAGGAAACTAATTTACTAAGTAGTGGCTTTCAGCTTTCTCCTTCTCTACCTATGTGGTAAAGACTGTGGGTCCTGCTCTCACCATTCTACTTTATGACTGACTATGAAAGTTTGACTGGCTCATGTGCACTACAGTACCTGTGTCCCCACATAGATTAGATACAGGTGGCTTATTGCTACCTAAGTTACAAAATAGCAATTCTTTAATGAATAAAACTGCTGAGGAGGTGAAGATTTTACAATGCCTCTGTCTTTAGAAAATAAAATGGCACACTAGCCAAAGCAGGTGCTTTTTACTGAGTATCTAATTTTTAAAAATCCAATTAACCCTACGAATGACTCTAGAAAGGATTTGCAAAATGTTACTAATGCCAAATGCCTTGAAAAGCCTCTTATAGGAGGAAAAGAAGTCAAGGAAGTAGTGTCTGTTCTAATAAAAAATTTCTTTACCCACTAAAGGCATTAGGAAAAGTAAAGATGACAAACAGTTTAGCAGGATGTAGAGACCCAGTGTCTTCCCAGGCCACAATGATTGACGCCCTGTCATTAGCCGGGTAGCTGCCCATTTCTTATCTTGATTGACAGCTTAATAAGGGACCTGGGGCTATCTTTTCAGTATGAACACACAACCTTACCAATTACTTTTAAATTATTGCTAATCTGTCAGAAAATAACAAGCACAAAGAAAAAAAAATCTAAAAGTAAGAAAAAAAAAACAAAAAAGGGAGAGATATCTTGCTGAAGCACTTTTTACTTCCGGTGCTTTAAAAGGTTCAGTTCAGAAAACTTGGCAGAATGTAGTCAATAGAATTTAGGCACTGAGGGTTTTTTATTTTATTTTTTTTTTTTTAAAGAAAAACTTGTAGTTTATAATAGTTCATTGGTTCAATTAGGGGCGAAAAAGAAGGGAGTTTTGTAATGCAATTGTCCAGCAAAGGAAAACGCTTTAAATTGGGGGATTATGTGCGCAGACCACCTGTAGGGCATTCAGAGCCCTTTTCTATAATGCTTCAACCCATGCCTAGCTGCCTGCAGGCTGGCTAACAATGCCGGGAAACGCTGTTTAAAAGGCCGAGCGCACTTGTGCCTCTGGTCTTCACTAACTGTTACAAGTCTTCCTCTCCCTCGCTCTCTCTCCTTTTTAAAGTAAAAGTCCCACATCCCTTTAAAGGACGAACTTTAAGGCTCCGCGGTGGCCAATTGGTCTGCACCAAGAGGAGCCGGGCAGCAGGGAAAGAAACTTCAGACTATACAGCACATTTGGAGAGGAGAAAAGATCAAAGTTTTTCCAACTCAAAAGACCAAGTTCCCTACAGATTAACCCTATTCATTTAGCCCCTCTTAAAGGAATGATGTGCTGAGCCACTAGGCAGACAGGTAAAAAGTTCAACAATTGCCAACGCATTCTTCTGCTAATTCAACAGCCTTCTGCTCAAATAAATTAGCTTAGTCTTGACAGAGGAACAATAGCTTTTTTCTCTAGGAAAAGAAGCACATTTGGTATACACAAGCACTGAAGGTTATTAAGATGTTAACCCGTTAGTTTAATCCATTAAAGAGCCCCTGCTCTACTACCAGATTGGCAAGTGACTTATACTGTAAAGGGTAATCTGTGGTTTAAAAAACCACTCACCTCTACACTTCAGCAGCGTGTTCAAGTCCCGGGAAAAACAGGTGCTTCCACAATCACAGACACAAGGAATGAAGATGGGGTTTTGAAACCTTTAGTGATAGTATACAGGATAAATAACAAGGCCTAAGAAGGATTACTGCCTTGCAAAAGTTCCATTTACAGACACTCAGGTGAGAGCTGTTATCCACAGATCAGGAAAGATCTACCAAGAAAGACACCATCTTTTGGGAAGATGCAAAAGCTCAATTTTGATTTCAGTTCAACAATGATATTTACTTAGCTAACAACTTAAGAACTAGAGTTTAATAGGTAATTTTTCTCTATGCCTAAGGTCGGGGTACAGAATGACAAAACCAGAAATATGTCCACTTGTTTTCTTTTTCTGCTTAGAAGAGGTGGGGGAGAGGGCAATGTTTAAATCATTTATCAAAAGTCATTTTATTGACAAAATAGAATACTTATATCTGTTCTTACAGGGGTAGCCTCTAAACTTTTTACAAAAAAATGTACACATTGTATATCTTTGGATATATACATATTTTACACATTTTTTACAATTTAACAAATAATTATATAAATACATCCTCTAATGTAAGAAACCCGTATTTACTTGGGGTGTATAATTAAGACATTTCTTGTTTGCTTATTTAAGGCATTTGCCTGGTCATTAAGAATACCCAAACCGTGCAATCCCATCAGGTCGCCGTCATCCCTCCTCCAGGGTACGTTAGGAGTAAGAGTTTACGTAGGAGAGTCAGGTGAAATATGGAGATCTGGCTGCAAGCTCAGCAAAGGGCAACCAGCGAGGGCTCCAAACCTCGGATTCTGGAAACGCAGAGTCCACCCTCCTCAGCCGACAGAAACTTAACGCCTGGCGGGAGGAGCTCCCGAACTTCAATGGAGGGAAGGGGCTGGGTCTGGGAGGCTTCTATGCCAGGTACTTTGTTCTAAGCGAGTCCTTTAAGTCCCAGCTAATGGATACCATTAAGAGTTCATTATCATGCTAATAGCAATCAACACTGTGAAGGGGTGGGAACCTCAGCCCGTCAAGGGTCCCTTCGCTGCACTTGTCTCCTCGCCCCCCTCCCCAACTCTTCCGGGACCCTCGCCCCTCCCGCTCAGACTTGGGACAATGGCATCTGCTTTGGATAGGACACGGAGCTGGCCGTGCCAGACCGCCACGTCAGGCCGGTGCTGACGTCGCTGTAGAGGGAGCCCCCGCCGCCGCCGCCCGGGCCTCCGCCCCCTCCAGGGCCCGCGCTGCCGCCGCCCCCTGGCCCTCCGCCGCCCCCCGCAGCCGAGGCGCCGGCGCCCCCGCCCACCGCGGCGCCCTTGCTGGCCCAGCAGCAGCGGGTGCACAGGGAGCGCCAAGACTCGAGCGTCTTGCCGGACCAGACCCACACCCCCGAGGTGATGCCCACCACGAGGCACATGAAGTACTTGAGCATGAAGACGGCGTAGTCGGGCCTGCGCGCCTGGTCTGGCTGCAGGTCCCGCAGGCACGGGCAGTTGTGCGTGGCCTCCCAGCGCGGGCGGTTGTGCTGCTCGTAGAAGAGGCAGGCGACCACGACAGCGGCGGGCACCGTGTAGAGCACGGTGAAGAGGCCCAGGCGGATCATGAGCTTTTCCAGCTTGTGCGTCTTGGTGGGGCCGCCCTGCTGCTTGATGACCGAGCGGATGCGGAAGAGTGACACGAAGCCAGCCAGCAGGAACATGGTGCCGATGAAGAGGTAGATGACCAGCGGCGCCAGCACGAAGCCGCGCAGGTTGTCGAGGCTCTGGTTGCCCACGTAGCAAATGCCTGCCACCGGGTCGCCATCCACCGAGCTGAGCGCCAGCACTGCGATGGACTTGACGCTGGGCACGAGCCACGCGGCCAAGTGGAAGTACTGCGAGTAGCCGGCGATGGCCTCGTTGCCCCACTTCATGCCGGCCGCCAGGAACCACGTGAGCGACAGGATCACCCACCAGATGGAGCTGGCCATGCCGAAAAAGTAGACGAGCAGGAAGACCACGGTGCACAGCGCGGGGCCCGTGGTCTCGTAGCGCACGTGCTGCTCCACAGCGCCCAGCTCCTCATACTCACCGCGCCCGCCCGGGCCGCCCGCACCCGCGCCCGCCGCGCCCGCGCCCGCCGCTGCCGCCGCCGCGCCGCCCGCGCCCCCTGCGCCCCCGGCGCCCGGCGCGCCGCCGCTGCACGCCACCTTCTCGTGGCCCGCCACCAAGCGCACCAGGTAGCCGACCGACACGAAGAGGTAGCAGGCAGACAGGAAGATGATGGGCCGCTCGGGGTACTTGAATCGCTCCATGTCGATGAGGAAAGTGGAGACGGTGGCGAAGGTGGACACGAAGCAGAGCACCGACCACAGGCCGATCCAGAAGACGGTGAAGGCGCGCTCGTCCTGGCTGAAGAAGGGATTGTGGCAGGGCAGAGCGCAGTTGGCGATCTGGCCTGTCTTGACGCGGTTGTAGAGCGGGTGGCGCTCACTGGACACGCTGACCATGGGCGCGCGGCACTGGCACCCTGGCTCGCAGGGAGCTGCGCCGCCGCCAGGGGGCCGCGCCTTCCCGCCGCCTCCGCCTCCGCGAGCTGGGGGCGCCGCCGCGTCCCCGCCGCCACCGCCCCTGCCGCCGCCGCGGTGCGGGGGCCTGGCCCCCGGAGGCCGGCCGTGGCCGCTGCCCGAGGGAGGCTGCTCGCCGGGCGGCGGCGGCGGCAGGCGGCGTGGCGGACTGGGTGCGGCGGTGGTGAGGTCGGTGCGGTTGTAGTCCATGCACAGCGTGTCCGGATTGCCCTGCTCGGGCAGCCGGTCGCAGCGCATGCGGTCCGGCCAGGCGAAGCCGTACTGGCGCATGAGCGGAGCGCAGCCGGCCTTGGCGCGCTCGCACACCGAGCGGCAGGGCGGCAGCGGCTTCTTGTAGTCCTCCAGGCAGATGGGCGTGTACATGCTGCACAGGAAGAACTTGAGGTCCGGCGAACACTGGATCTCCACCAGCGGCCAGAACTGGTGCACCTCCAGGCCCGCCTCGTCCTGCGTGTCGTGGTTGAACTGGTTGGGCATGTACGTGTAGTTGTAGCCGATGCCCTTGCACAGTGGCACGGTGATCTCCTGGCACGCCAGCTCCTTGGCTGAGGCGGCCGCCGCGCCGCTCGAGCGCTGCAGCAGCGCCAAGGCGGCCAGCAGCGAGGTCACTTCCAACAGGTAACCCCACTCCATGCTGAGCGCCTCGGCCCTGTGCCTTCGCTTTCCAGGCGGCGCGCAGAGGGATACCGGGAAGCTCGGCGAGAGAACCGGAGAGGGGGGGGAGCGGGGGAGCTGCCGGTCTTCCTCCTGTCTCTCCCGGGAGCGGGTGGTCTGCAGATTATCTAGCTCCTTTTCGGGACGCGTCCGCAGGGGCACGGTCCGCAGCCCGGGCAGCAGCCTTCCGGACCTCCTTTCTGCCGCTCCAGGGATTTGAAGGCGGCCGTGGGCGCGCGCCACAGTCCCAGAAGGTCTGTTCTTCTCACTCCAAGTCGCGCTCAGCTCTCTCGGAGCAGAGTGGCCAGCCCTCGGCTCATCGTCCCTCACTCCTCGCTTCCTATCCCGCGCGCCCGGCCACTTCTCCAGGCAGCGCCCGGCCACTTCTCCAGGCAGCGCCCGGCGGCGGTGACTTTGCCGGGCACAGAGGGCGGCGGCGCAGCAAGTTTCCTTTTGGGCCGCGGTGCGCAGTCAAGATGGCTGGGCCGGGCTGCTAGCCGCTCAGGGTCAGCCCAGGAGGCCCCCTCTCGGCCCCCGGGGGCTCATGCCCGCCACCAAGGCCGCACCGCCGCCACTCGAGTTCGGGACCCGCCTCTGCTGAGACCTCCGCCTTCCTTCTCAGACGTCCGTCCGTCAGTCCGTCCTCTGTCCGGGCACACGGACTCCGCCTCCGGTAAAAGTCCGCGCCGTGCTTCAGCCGCAATTGGACGAGGCGCAAGCAGTCCCCTTCCTACTAGACCCCAAAGCAAATCCAGACCAGGAGGGGCAGCGGACACCTGAGTGGCGCGGCCCGCGCCAGCTGCCGCGGCCGCCTCCTCGGCGGGAGAAGAGCCCTTCGCTTAACTTCCAGGCTCCAGCCCCGCCAGCGCCTGGCGACTGGCTCATGAATATTTATACGGCGCGGACTCGGTCTCCGCCCCCAGCCCGGCGCGCCAATAGCCCGGCAACGGGGCGGAGCCTACGCGCCACTGAGGCTCAGCCTTCCTTAAGGCGGTCCCCAAGTGCCGGCACCGCCAGGCGCGCTTTCTGCAGATGGGGAGTTGGGTAACCTTGGGATTGACCGCAGAGAAAGAGCATTTGCCAGAATTGTCCCCACAGCGCTCAGTGCGTCTGAGGTTTTGATTCCATTTCCCTGAGTCTGCACTTGGGGACTGGGACAGGGTTTCACCTAGCGCGCACCTCCCTGGCCTGTTTCAAATCCGTCAAGCCTCGGCCCCCCGCCCTCCTCGAATGCGGGCCCCGGCGGGCGGTGGGGGTCCCGCGCTTCTTCCCGACCCCGCAGCAAGCCAGCGCGCTGGGGTCTCTGGTGGCCCGGCGCTGCGGAGGACCAGGGGAGGGCTGCCTTTCCTGGGTTCTTAGAAAGATAGTTTCTGAGGTTTGGAGATGGTGTTGGCGGGGGGTGGGGTGGGGGGCGAGAATGGAGCGACTGCAGTTTGTCCTGAACCACAGGGCTAGCCCCGGGGCGAGGGGGCGCAGGGCACAGTGCCCGCCTGGGACTGCCTGCCGCCTCTGCTGTGTGACCCGAAGGAGACCGTACTAACCTGGAGAGCGGGGGTGATCATACCCCAGCTCTCAAAGGGGGGTTAATGATTAGGTGAGATAAAGCGTATGAACCACTGGGACCCACTGCTTTCTTACGACCAATCATTCCATTCTCCTTCAAAATTCCAAACCAAACAAAAACTTATAAATAGGACAGACTGGAAACTGGCTGCTGGCTTCTCTTTCTTCACTTCGTACTTTGGAAACATATATCCATCCATCCAAAGTTCACGTGTTTTGGCCAGAGCCTCCTTTTCCACCGCGGGGGGCGGGGCTGCTGCCTGGCGCGGACCGGAGGGCACATCCCCGCGCTCTGAGCCCGGCGCGACCCAGCGCTTTTAGCAGCCGCTTGGGACCCGGCCAGCGAGCGCGGCCCCCGCCGGCTCCGCAGCCACCTTAAGAGGACCGGGGAGGAGGCGAGCGGGCGAGGGGCCGGCGGCCTGGCAGGTTCATTTACGCTTGTTAGGACGTCCCAGGGGGTTGTCTTCCTCCAGGAATGGAGTGTTTATTTTTTAATTGATGTGCTGTTTCATTTAGCGCTTGTATGGAACTCATGCTGGGGCTGTAATTACTGTAATCTCGGGAACAAGCATTTCAGTTAGCCAGGAGGGTGGCAAATACTCTCTCCTCCCCCTCTCCCTCTTCCCTCCCTTCCTCTCTCTTTTTCTCCCCCCAAGATTTTTGCTGTTTGTCAGGGTTCATACCGGAACAAGTACAGCTGGAGAACAAAAGTTGCTGAGGGCATTGGGGACAGAGAAACAGAAAGGTACATTTGAGGGTTTATTTTTGGCGGGGGTGGGGTGGGGGGGGCTGGTGAGGGTGGTAGCTGGCGATTATCTGTTTCAAAACAACTCTTGGTACAAAACAGAATAACTAGAGTGCTTGTATATTGGTTGAGCCAATGGAATCTACGCCTCCCTCCTCCTGCGGTCTCCAGCCTAGTTTAGTAACCGCGTTACGAGCCACATTACAGGCAGCAACGCCCCCACCCCGTTTTTGGCGAGTTCTGCGTTTTTTGCCGATCTCCACCAGGCTATAGTTAAACCTCAAGATCTTTCTTTCTTTCTTCCTTCCTTTTTTTTTTTAAAGTTTAGTCAGAACCACCTTATACTGAAAAACAAAACACTTCCTTCCCACTTTTGTTTTGGAAAAACGAACTCCGTAGGAATTCGAAGTTCAAAGGCTGCAGAAATGCTAGCTGATTCAGCAGAAAATGGACTATTCAAAAGTGCAGGCTCGACCTTACTTGATGGTAGGGGTGGTGTTTTTAATCGATTCCGTTCCCCTCTCCTTAAATCAGAATTCCGATTTGTGGAATGTTGCAGGTAGAAAGTCACCTGTCAGTTTAGTTCGTACCTTGTTCATGGATGGCTGGTCTCCAGAATGTTCAGCTACAGAAGACTCCCATGTATTCTAATGTGAGCGCACGGATGAAAGTAAAGCCCCCTTAAAGATTACCAGGGGCGCTGTATTGCCCAGACCGCGGAGGGGAGGAGCCCCTTTCCAAAACCAACACAGATGGCTAAAAGTTTCTGCTGCCTTTCCACCTCAGAAAAATGTCAAACAGTGAAGTTTAGAATTACACTATATAAATTTGCTAGAATTAGGCAAAAACAAACTGACATTTGAAAATTGAAGCTGAAAATAGTTGATTCTGGCTCTTAATTGGCCTTAAAATTTTTCCCCTTTTTTCTTTTGCTACAAGATGAAAGGTTCGATGATGTGGAATGTGGAAATTTTTGCTAAATATATGAAGCTTACATGAAAAAATAAGCAGAAAAAAGTTTAGACTTTCAAAAATCATGTTATCAGCTATTTGGGAGATCTTACTGATTGTGAAGTTAAGACTACTTACATAAAATTCATGAAAAATATTCCTTTAATGGAGAAGTAATAAGAACAGCATTTTACATTTACTCTAAAATTAAACAGCTACTTGACAACTTTCAGGGCAGAAGGGAGAGATATCTGAAGCCAATTAGTATGTTGGCAATGATAGGTCTGCTAAAAGAAACCAGGACTACTTATTAACTTTGCTGGCTAAATATCATGATATTTTCATTGTATGTAAAGCAGCTGTTTTCAAGGGGAGGAGAAATAGCTTTAGTAGTGACATAAATAATTCAGGAAATTATTTTGGAACAGATGTGTTGTTACTGATGGCTTGGAAGCATATTACTATAAACAGTTGAAGGCGCAAACCTACCTCAGAGGCTGGAGTGTTTTACAAAACACTGGTTACCAAGTTAAGAGACTATCAAGACACTGTCTGCCTCAAATTGAAGAAACTTTCGGTAAATTATGGTCCAATGGGTTACAATTTAAAAATCCAATATAAGAATCTTGATACAGGAGAGGGCCTTACGGGCTGGGTATGGTGGCTCACGCTGTGGTCCTAGCCTTCTGGGAGGCTGAGGCGAGAGATTGCTTGAGCTCAGGAGTTTAAGGCCAGCTTGAACAAGAGCAAGACTTGGTCTCTACTAAAAATAGAAAAATTAGCTGGGCTTTGTGGCAGGTGCCTGTAGTCTCAGCTAAGCAGGTGGCTGAGGCAGGAAGATTGCTTGGGCCTGAGAGTTTGAGGTTGCTATGAGCTTTGATGATGCCATTGCACTCTAGGATGGGCAATACTCTGTCTAAAGAAAAAAAAAAAAAAAGGCCTTATATATGCCAATAAAATGATAAGTGCCAAAGATGAAATAAAGAACTCTTTAGCAATTAACAAAATTTCTTTGGTGTTATATGAAATGCCAATTGTTTATTCTAAAGGCTTTTCTTTCAGGAAAACAACCAAATACTATGTTTTGAGAGAATATAAAACTCTGTCATGTAATATTGGGGTATCTTGGTGTTTTAAAAGTCTGTCCTTCAAAGGATTACATCTTGAGTCATCCACTCCATAAATAGATAGGGAGTTAGAGGTGAACTGGTCTTACTTCAATCTCTACTAGATTTAAAATGAGTGACATTAGTTTTACCTTCTTCCATATTACGTTAAACTCTAAAATCTTCCATTTACTTCTGTTGGAAGGAAGTACTGTTTGCTGTGTCTGCTGTGACAAGGCTGTGGTGGGAATGGGTAGAGATTACTGAGGCAAATATGTGCCACCCGGCCTTCATGATTGTTCTAAAATATGCTTTAAACTCATTTCCCCCCCTCGTTCACACTGAAATATTTGCCAGATGTTGAACTTCTGTAATATATTTAATTTAATACATATAATGGTAATATTACATATATTAAATATATATTTATCATAATTATTATACTTAATTTAACATACATAATACATGTCGCTAGTATTAGTAAAATTCCTATGCTAAGAAATTCAACATCAGGCAAAGTGAGCAACTAGATGCTCTCCTTACATGCAGCTGCCATTTTGGAATATGGCTGTTCATCTTTTGCCCATGACATTAGGTTGGCCTCATGGTATTACCTATTGAAATACCAAACTATTTGAACATTTCCTTATACTGGTTTGAGGAGGCAGGCATTGGTTCTGCAGTCCAGGGAGAAGCCAGCTTGGTTCATGGGGGCAGGTAACCTGCAGCCTCTCTGAATTTCACTTCCTTGTGCCTAAAATGTGGAATAACAAATATAATGGTCCTTCAATGGTCGTGAGAGTTAGATGAGGTAGAAGCTAAAAGCATGACGTCTAGCCTTTGAGGGATGAGTGGAACTACAGAATAGGTTACTCTTAATGCCCAGAGTGATAGTAATGTACCTGTGACCATAAAAATTACCATAGAACTTTTTCTTAATGGTAGGAAGGTCTTTTTTATACCTCATTTATAAATTTAATAAATACAGTAGAACCTCTTTAAACTGACCACCCAAGGGACTGTAACAAACTGGCCAACATATGGAGGTGGTCACCATAAGGAATGAGACCCACTGTACTGATACGTACATGTGGTACATGTCCTGTCTATGAAAATTAGGTCAACTTCAGGAGGTGGTCAGTGTAAGAAGGTGGTCAGCTATGGAGGGTCTACTGTATTTATTTAGTACCAACTGTTTTGGTTCTCATTGCTGCAAAACAATGGCCCCCAAACATAGTGGCTTAGAACAACCTTTTTATTTTGCTTGTGAGTTTGAGGATCAGGAATTTAGGAAGGGCTTGGCTAGGTAGGTCTTGTTTGGATTTTATCTGGGGGATTTTCTGCAGTTGCAATCAGATGTCCACAGGACTATGGTCATTGGAAACCTTGATGGGGCTGAACACCCAAGATGGTGCACACTCCTTGGCTGTCCATTGGGCTGGCTGTCAGCTGGAGGACCTTTCTTGTGTGGCAGCTTCAGAGTGGCTGGACTCCTCACATGATGAGTCATTCCCCAGAGTGAGTATCTTAAGAGAGCAGGTGAAAACTTATGATTCTTTTTATAATTTAGCTTCAGAGTCACACAGCATCACTTTTTTTTTTTTTTTTTTCTCAAGTCATCCTCTTGCCTTAGCCTCCCTAATAGCTGGGACCACAGGCATGCACTATGCCTGGCTAATTTTTAATTTAATTTTTTTTTAGAGATGGGGGTTTCTCTAGGTTTTCCAGGCTGGTCTTGAATTCCTGGCATCAGGTGATCCTCCTACTTTGGCCTCCCAAGTTGCTGAGATTATAGGAGTGAGTTACTGTGCCTGCCACACAGCATAACTTCTGCTGTACTCTACCGGTTGAAGCCCTCAGATTCAAAGGCAGGGGCATGCACTTACCTTGAAATGGAAGAAATGTCAAACATTTTGGGGGCCATAAACTTGATATTGCCACATCAGACAAATGCCATGCCTTATGTTAAGTGTCAGGGCTGTAAAGATGGATAAGACGTTGTCTCTTTTACAGGGAACTCACCTGGGATAGCCACAGATAAATAAGGACAATGCTGTTTGGTAGATGTTTACAAAGTACTCAGAAATATAATAGTATTAGGTAACAAGTAAATGTTACTGACAGATCCATAAAGGACTTTATGGAGGTTTTGAAGAATGATCAGGAGTTAATTTGAGGAGAGAAGGAGGGCTCTAGTTATGTGATACGGCATTTACAAATCACAAATATGAAATTGCCTTTGCTTTTTCTGATCACAAGACATAGTTTTCCTTGAACAGAACCACTTTTATTTGTATTCAATCACTTGATGTAATTTGTACCTTTGAATAAGTTACATTGAAGTCTCACGATTTCAGTATCTATTACAATGTTTTTAACTTGGAGTCTTGGGAATCCCTGCTGAGGTGCCCAGCGCTTTCTTGCATTACTTGAGTCCTGGAGATGGGCTGGCTGCATGGGTGATTCTCTGACTTTGCATGTTCTCAACGTCCAGGCCTGCCCATCTTTTCATCTCAGCCTCAGTGTGCTGGTTAGCTCCCCTCAAGGATGGTCATCAGTTGAGGCTCACATCGTCACATGCCAATATTTAGAGGCAGAAGGAGGCCCATTCGTCTCCTGATGCCTCTTTTAGCTTCCATGTTTTTGTATGGGTATGCAGGTTCCTGTTGTTATTTAGTTCAACTTTTATTACATGATGGTCTGAGAAGATGGAAGGAATAATTTCTATTTTTTTAAATTTGCTGAGGTTAGATTTGTAGCCTAGGATGTGGTCGATTTTGAAGTATGTTCCGTGGACTTTCCCCACCCTGTATTCTATGTGCATCTCACCTGCATCCTGCCCTATGCTTTTCTAGATGCCCTTGGCATCCTGGCCTGAGCTCAGGCAGCAAATAGATGGCTTTGAGGAGATGGCATGTTAAGTAGACATGTGAGCACCTGCACATGATCTGTAAGGTTTCCTTTGTAGGGTTTTGAGTACCACTAGGAAGCAGCAAGTATGGGCACAGCCTCCTTGCAAGCCATGTTAGAGTTCTCCACAGCCTTTCTGTATTCTAGGGCAACAAGAACTTTCTCAAGAAATATGCCACAGGGAAAAAGAAATATGTAGCAAGATCCTTCCTTGGGATTTCACGTTACTTATGAACCATTGTAATTCTTTTTTTTTTTTTTAATAAATCATAGCTGTGTACATTGATATGAAATGTGGAATCATACACTAGTTTCACAGACCATTTGACACATTTTCATCACAATAGTTAACTTAGCCTTCCTGGCATTTTCACAGTTACCATGCCAAAACATACACATTCCACATTTACTAAGTTTCACATATACCCTTGTAAGATGCCCCACAGGTGTAATTCCACCAATACCCCTACCTCCACCCCCTTCCCCCCTCCCTCTTCTCCCTTTCCCCCTTTCCCCAATTCTTAGGTTGTAACTGGGTTATAGCTTTCATGTGAAAGCCCTCAATTAGTTTCATAGTAGGGCTGAGTACACTGGGTACTTTTTCTTCCATTCTTGAGATACTTTACTAAAAAGAATATGTTCCAGCTCCATCCATGTAAACATGTAAGAGTTAAAGTCTCCATCTTTAAGGCTGCATAATATTTCATGGTGTACGTATACCACAATTTATTAAGCCATTCATGGATTGATGGGCACTTGGGCTTTTTCCATGACTTAGCAATTATGAATATGGCTGTGATAAACATTCTGGTACAAATATCTTCGTTAAATTGTGATTTTTGGTCTTCTGGGTATATGCCCAGCAGAGGAATTATCGGATTGAATGACAGATCTATTTTTAGATCTCTAAGTGTTCTCCATATATCTTTCCAAAAGGAATATTTTAATTTGCATTCCCACCACCAGTGCAGAAGTGTTCCCTTTTCTCCACATCCATGCAAACATCTCTGGTCTTGAGATTTTGTGATATAGGCTAGTCTCACTGGAGTTAAATGATATCTCAAAATAATTTTGATTTGCATTTCTGTGATGATTAAAAATGATGAGCATTTTTTCATATGTCTGAAGGCCGTGCGTCTGT